>KE509388.1:0-14648 GCA_000441515.1 Elaeis oleifera | reverse complement strand
TGGACCGCCGACAGTAGAAGCCCGGAGTAGATCGTTTGTAGTAGAAGCTCGGAGTAGGTCGTTTGGCTCCCATAGGAGCTAAGGGTGGGCCGCTCGTAGTAGAAGTTCGGGGTAGGCCGCCTGTAGGAGGTCGGACGACGTATACCTGAAATGAAAATTCGGGGAGGGTCCGGCTCCCGTAGGAGCCCGGATGAGGTCCGGCTCCTGTAGGAGCTCGGACGGAGTCCAGAAGGCGGTCGACTGTCGTAGAGATTTGGAGGGAGTCCGGCCGTCGTAGAGATCTGCTGTTGGGAAAGTTCGACCACTGTTGAAGTTCTAGAAGAAGTTCGGATTGGAGTCGATCGTGGCTGGAAAAGATCTGAAAGAGGTCCGAAGAACGGTCGATCACTGTAGAAGGTCGGCCGGTAGTGGAGCTCGGAGAGTACTTGGAGCAGCCTGACAGACGACTGAAGAAGCTCATCTTGGAGAAGCCCGGAGGGTGTGGTAGGAGTTCGTCCGTCGGAGGAGTTCGGTCGGCACTTGCATAAGGCGTTGAAGACATTGCAAAAGTTCGGTCTTTGGAGAAGTCCGGAAGGATGTTGCCCGGAGTCGGGAGTCGGAAGAGTCCCGGAAGGATCACCCCCGATACGAACTTCGGCTGGGGATATTTATACCCAACATTTAGTATGGTGCATAAGTTAGAAACTAAAATTTTGGTTTTGAAGCTTTTCTTTTTTTTTCATGCAAATTATATTTGATGGTTTGGATTTTCTAATTGAATGATCTTGGATCCATGATGAATTTTAAAATTATTAATTTTTTAAAAATAATATAAAATATATATTTCACCTCCGTCTATGAAGTCAGATAATTTTACTTGCATATTGCGGTGGTTTCCACTTCTCCTCAACTCTCTATACTTCCCAACATGGCACCGCCGTGCTAGCATTTTAAACGCGGGGAGAGTCCAATTTGCGTTACCCGTAAGATGGTGACGCTCTGGCTCCCACGTGACGTTGGTAGATTCCATGCACCCGCGGGCCGATTGCTGCAATCCCGACACAGCGGGACACGCTGTCCATCTTTTGGACTGGCAGCCGAGCTGCCAAAAATAGCAAGTAATAAACTATTACAAAAACCTGAATAATATTTAAATAATATATATAAAAAATCTCTTCGTAGCAAGGTCCACAAAAGCCGATAAAACTGCATAAAAAATAACGGAAAAAAAAAGACCTCGTTCACCGGTCACCCTTTTTTTGCTGGATTTTCTATTATAAATACTGGTTTCATAAACATTTTGCTTACTAATCAAATTAACTTGAGATTCATGATGATATTCTTGAAAGTTTTAAGTGCATGTCATTTTGCATGATGTCAACGCATCCAAAGATGTTACATCGCTCTTGGTTACTGTTATTCTACATCCTTAACAACTAAGTAAGCTAATTAATTTTTTAATGAAAAACAAGAATATTAAATTTTTGAAATTAATTTTAATGTAATACCCATGTCTTAAACCTATTAAAAGATAAGTTAAGCACAAAGCACTCAGATATCGTATTCTTCTTATATCATTCATTTTGTTCTCGCTAAATAAACCACCAACTACTATTCTCCACCTCTTTCTCTCTCTCTCTGCGATCTGCCTCTCTTGGGATTCTCATCACCTGTCAAACACGGTTGTCTTTTCTCTTCGTGTTTCTGATTCCTGGTAAATAATCTGTCGGGCGCGCGCTCGATGAGACCCACCTGGCCGGGCTTCTAGATGAGCTGCTGTCCGCCGCCCGACCGATGGACAGCTCTCCGACCAACGACGGCCTGCCGCCGGTCGCGTCCTCCTCCTCCTCCTCCTCCTCCGCGCTCTTCGCCGACAACCTCAAGGGCCTCCTCCTCGCCGTCGCCTCCAGCGCCTTCATCGGCGCCAGCTTTATCTTCAAGAAGAAGGGCCTCAAGCGCGCCGGTGCCTCCGGGGCACGCGCCGGTATGTACCACCTCTCCTCAAACCCTAACCCTAATCCTCAATCTCTGTGCTGAGGAAAAGAGCTTCCTTTATGTTTGCTTCTCAAGGCGTAGGTGGGTACGGATATCTTCTGGAGCCGCTCTGGTGGATTGGAATGATCACAAGTAAGTTCTGCTCTCGATGATTCCTCCTGTTTTTTCGTTTTCCGTCTAATTAGCTCACTCCTTTAGCGAATTCTTATGAGAAAACTCTGAAAGTTTGAAACTTTGCAGTGATTGTCGGAGAAATCTCCAATTTTGTGGCTTATATGTTTGCCCCCGCGGTTCTGGTGACGCCGTTGGGGGCTTTGAGCATCATAGTCAGGTAGGGAATGAAAAAAACTCAGGGGAATACTAAAAGCCCTATGTGACTTGTTCGATTTTGGATTTTTATTTATTCTCTTGAGATGAACTTTGATTGGGGGAACTGGTTGGGCAGTGCTGTTTTGGCTCATTTCTTTCTGAAAGAGAAGCTTCAGAGGATGGGTGTGTTAGGCTGTGTGCTTTGTATTGTGGGATCCACGGTGATTGTGCTTCATGCCCCTGAGGAGAAGACCCCGAGCTCGGTTGAGCAGATTTGGAATTTGGCAACCCAGCCAGGTATAAACTTTTTGATCATTGTCGTTAGGGTGTTCCTTGTCCCGTTGCTGCCTCTTGTCTTTGATGATAAATGGTTGGGAATTATTTTTGTGCTTCGTCCAGCCTTCTTTTGTATGCAGCATCGGCAGTGGCAGTATCACTCGTTCTGATGTTGCATTGCTCTCCACGGTATGGGCAGACAAACATAATGGTGTACTTGGGCATCTGTTCAGCAATTGGATCTTTGACGGTAATTATTGCCAGCTTTTGATAATGTTTGAATTATCTTCATGCTCTGCTTGTGTGATTTCTGAAATGTCTGATCTTTGTGCATGTTGTTTTGGTTAGGTGATGAGTATTAAAGCCATAGGAATTGCCATTAAACTTACTGTTGAAGGCATCAACCAGGCTGGTTATTTTCAGACATGGGTGTTTGCTATGGTTGCAATCACCTGCATTATTATTCAGTTAATTTATTTGAACAAGGTGAGTGCCTGAATGAAGCTGCAGTTTCGCAGTAGTTCAAATGGGTGCTTATTCTTTTGTTAGCTTATCAGCAAATAATTGTGATATCATAGTTTTCTTCATTAAGGTACTTTGTAAACACTGAGTTGCTTCGAAGTTCGACCATATTCACGCTGAATCAAGATTTTGGTCATTAACAATGCTGTTCAGTGTGACTGACTACAGATTATTCATATAAAATATTAATTGGCAGCACCACAACTCCCTATTTTACCTTGTGGTGTGCATGAATGCTGTGCGAACCTTGAGAACTGTAGTAGGTGTATTATTTATGCTGTTTGTTTAAGCTGGAATTCAAAGGAAATGCATAATTAATTAGCTCATTCTTGATGCACAATGTTAACAAAGCTAATTTCTTAGTCTCAACAGGCATACAAACTCTCTCCCAACCAATTTTCAGGTGATCTTTGTTGTGCCTATCATCTTTATGGGATCTTCCTGTCAATCCCTGACTACTCTTCATCTGACCTTCTTATTGTTATTATTTTTTCTGCTGTAAATGATCATTTCATTCTAATCATTTCACCTTGGCTCATATATTTCCTATGATATACTGAATTATGATTCAATTATTTCTAGTTCATCATCTCTTCAACAGCATAATGTTGCATATGGTTGTCTTATTTGCATTATCTTTTGTACTGGATATTCTTATCCATGTAATGCTGCTGGTCGTAGGTGCCTATAGTAACTTTAGAGAGAAAAATGTAAGAGATAACAAGATAATTCTGATAAACACTGGAAAGACATCTATAGTTTGTTATAAAACTTCACCACCATTCTCATTTACAATTTAAGCTAACTTAAATACTTATTCAAGTCTACTTCTTTGTTATCAGTTCTGCTTTGGGCTTCGTTCTAGATAAATTCTATCTGTTCATGGTATATTTAGCTTTGTCAAATTACTTGGACAATCAGAGCCCTTCAACCAAATCTGCAAATCATGATTGGCCTTACAGCATTTGTTAGGATTGTGAATGCCAATAGTTTTAGCAAATGTTGTATATGAAAGTTAAGAAAGAATGCCTAGAAGTTTTTCACCACCACATTGAAAAGATTGTTGTTGCAATTTCCTGTCAACCTTCTTATTGTCATGCATCATGTGTCTTCAATCCTTTTAATACAACCTTAAGAATATCTCTACGTGCCCACAAAATTAAGCTAGACTTGGTCATAGGCTTTTTACATTGATAACAATATCTGCAGTATCATTGTTGCTTGGAATTATTCATCAAGTTGATTGATCATAATGTAGCCATAATTGTTGACCTTCTTATCATAGATGAAGTTTCCTTTATTTTAACCTCTTGTTAGTGCATGGTCATAATTTATCATGTGAATGTTTGTGGTTCAAAGACAGGGTGTTGGGGATGGAGGAGATAAGTACCACACAGGTCACTTTCATTTCTAGGGATCTTGCCTATCACTAAAGCAAAGTGAACTTTATATAACAAATATGATACCAACTTCATCATGAAAAGCAGGCTGTAGAATACTTACACTTAAGAGGTTAAGAATTGTACAGATTAGAATGTTGAGGTGGACCATTATAACTTGAAGTGTAGAATTAGGAAGGCTGTGAGCAGCATTAATGGAGTCAAAGTGAGGCTAAACATCTGAATGCTTTGGGCATGTGCAGCTTTGGCAAAAGATAACCTTAAATGGAAGAGGTCTTAATTATATGTCAAAATGTGTTTATGCATTTGTGTACAGGTTGACGTGCCTGAAAATATGAGGGAGGCCAAAGAAGATATAATGTAAGCATGATTTAAAGAATCTTTCTATGTTGTTAACTAACCATGTGAATGCAGAAGTTTAAGGAATGGGTCAATATGTATATGTGCGACCTGGACCGCAGACATGGTGGGATAATTGAATTGAATTAAATAAATATTGAGTTGGAGGGGATATGATGAACTCTCAACATCTAACAACCTTAACTTTGATACTGTGTCAACCAACCATTTGATCCCAAAAGCTTAAGTTGTTAGAGAATAGGTCAGCACTGTATATCAGGCTTAATATGATTCAGTGGTCTTGTAGATAGGCTTTGGGTAGTAAACATGAAATAATATAATTTTAGACTTTTACCTCAAGTGTTATTAAATTTGTTGTGACTTACTTCAATCCGAGTCTTCATGATGGCAAATTCAATACTTGGACATTATGTTTCTTGTTGGTGTTTATCCATGAAGGAGATTCAGTTTTACTGATCTATCTTTGAGGCCAAATAATTGGCATGCGTCTCAAAATGTACTTCAGACTTTTAGAGTTGTTTAACATGTAGTATTCAATATCAGATTGCAATATCAGTGCTTTGTTTGAAATTAGATTGTTAATATGGTTCAGTAGGTTGTGCATAGGTTATTTTGCATGCATGAAGCTTCATGCTCAAGATGACTTTTCTTCCCTGTGCTCTGGATGTGATTTGTTAGGTCAATGAGTTAAAGGTGTGGAATATCTATGGATATCAAATGCTGATTCTAGTGTCACAAAAATAGCAAGGTTAGAGATAAAAAGGTTAAGGTTTTCTAGGTGCACTTTTTTATGTCTTTTCATTCTGTCCTTACTAAAATCCATATGCATGTTTGTTAAACATAATGGTATACATACCGTATGTAATAATGCAAGTCTTCAATAAAAGGCACCATGTGTGTATAACAGGGAAAGGCGATGTTGGTATTAGAAACATGGACACATTTATGGCTCTTCTTGACCGGTGGCTGTGACAATTCGACAATGAAGTGGAAGAAGCTATATTTGCTTAGTGGAGCTATGGAATCTAAGGGTGCGTTTGGTTAGCCCCTAAAAAGTATTTTTTTACTTTTGATTTTAAAAGTAAAATCAAAAGTAGCATTTGATAACAATTCAAAAGTAAAAGTAAAATCAAAAATCAAAATATTTGCTTTACGTGGAAAGCAAATTTTTTGTTTTCTAAATTAGCTTTTGCTTCTTGCTGACTTACCTCGATTCTCCCCCTCCCCCTCCCTTTGGCTCTCTGCCTTCCACACCGCCGCCGCTGCCGCCTCTAGTCGCACCGATCTCATCTCCCTCCTTACTGGATCCAGTCTCAATTCGACCTGGGCTGGCGTTGCCGGATGCCCGTTCACACCGCGGCGGTGGGGGGCGGCGTTGGGGGAGACCTTGATGCCGTTCGCCTCTGCGTCGCCTCCGACGGTGGCGATCTCGACCTGACCGACTCCCGCGAGTGGATCCCACTCCACTATGCTACTGTCGGTGGATATCGGGATGTTGCTGAGTTCCTGATCGATCGGTCCGCCTACGATGCTCGGCTCGCACGAACGAGAGATGGACGGAAGACGCTGTTCGACCTCGCCATCGACTGGTGCCATACGGGGGTCTACGACGCACTCGGATTGAGCGACGCACTCCATCGGGTGGCGTGTTGCAGCGACATCGTCGACGTGTGGAGCTGCCTAGCATGGGGGCGGCGGTGGATGGGAGGGACCAGAACGGGTGGACGGCGCTCCATCGGGTGGACGGCGCTGATCGATGGCAGAGCGCAGCTGGATACAGTGGACCAGAAGGGTTTCTTTGGATAAAATATATTCGTGCCGTTGAGAGGGTTTTTTTGGCTTCTTCACTTTCTCCATTTGATAAGAAGAGGGGATAGTTACCAAACATACTTTTGCTTTTTACTTTGTTCTGTAGCAAAAATCAAAAAATAAAAGTATTTTTTAGAAAGCAAAAATCAAAAATCAAAAAGTGTAACCAAATGCACTCTAAATGGACTAGTTTAATGGAATTATCTGTAATATTATAACATGAAAGGCTGTGCCTGTTGTTGTGTAGCCATGTGTGGCTACAGACCATCAAGTAGGAAAACAGATTGTGAGATGAAGTGTCTCTTTCTTCTCCTCAGACATATCACATACATGACCTCAAAAAGGGAGGAACTCTTGGAGATGAAGT
Organism: Elaeis oleifera; assembly: GCA_000441515.1. NCBI lineage: Eukaryota > Viridiplantae > Streptophyta > Magnoliopsida > Arecales > Arecaceae > Elaeis > Elaeis oleifera. Next base: position 7,631 of record KE509388.1, on the reverse strand, counting down.
GTCTTCTTCTCAAACTTGTGTGGCCTTAAATAGGAAAGAGATCTTGGGGACAGTATCTTCTTCCATCTACAAACATGCATTAATATGAAATCTCAAATGGGAAAGAGATATAGGGGACAAAACATCTTCCTCCTCTCAAACATGTGCATCCTTTTGCCACATTTTAGTTAATTATCTAGTAAGTCATATCTATGAGAGTTTTGAAAAGTTGAGTTTGTTGGGTAGTCCCATTGAATCATTGTATGGGCTTGTTGTGATTTGATGCTTGTCATCAATTTCTTCTCCGAACTTAGCCTGCCATTTGATATCTAGGTTAAAGTTGTGTCCTCTTCATAATTTGTGGCTATTATGTAGGCATGTCCTTTTGAGGTTGAGAGATATGATTATATGTTATTTTGCTAGAGTTTATAACATGATGAGCATTGAGGAGTTCAAGATGTGGTAATGAAATTCAGAAGGTGATTTTTCCATCGTGAAATCATTCTACATGTTGCACACTTATTCCGTTCAATAGCTACTATTGCTCATTACCAAAACTGCCATTGACGTGTATTTCCTTCAACGCAACGTTTTCTTGGTGAAAGATCAAGTAAATTACATACCACTTATTCTAATAATTCAATTTTCCTTTTAGCAAACAGTGATACAGTTCAATATCTAATAATCCAATCAGGCAGCATAGGCTGGTTGAATTATTTTTATCTACATTGGATTCTTTTTGTCCTGGTCCATGTGTATTGCATGACTTGGGTTGTTTACCCTCAAAATCAGTATGTCTTATCTGAACAAGCCACCTGAACGTGAATTAGCGGGACAAGCCACCTGAACGTGAATTAGCTGCATTAGGAGTTGCCAAACCAATTTGACTGCAATTTTATTAAGTTGAGAAAATGTGGTAAATATGCGTGCTAGTATATGTACTTAAGAGCGTGGCCAGGTATAATCTACCACTAGATAGCTAGGGTTATATGTAAGATCATCTATATGTCAACTGTATGTTGCAAGCTTTATCCACCAGTGTGGGTTGACTTTGTTGATCAGGGTAATTTTTTCAATGTTTGAGAATTGAGTACTTGGTTTGTAACTTGATTTTTGTTCTCTGTGAATTGCAGCCAAATCATTAACTATGAACACAAGTTCAAGGTCATAGAGCTGTTAATTATCAAAATTTAAATTACATGTTGGCAGGAAGGGAAGCCTACCTCATCCACTGTCCAACCTCTTGTGATCAGGTAGCAACCCTTGACAGACATTCTAGATTTGGCAAGTCTAAAATGAAGGGAAGTAGGTTTGATACAGGGGTCTGGGTTCATTTGTTATGCACATATCTTACGTATTTAGACCAACTTTTTCAGTTTGGTATTTTGTTTGGCCTTTGGATCTAACTACACTGTATTTTATGCTATTGTATCAGCTAATATTTATTAGGTAGAAGTTATTGCTTGGTTCTTCAAGTTAACTATCTTGATGTGCCAAATTTTTGTTGGAATGTTCTTGTTTAGCTTTCCTACTACATATTTAGTCTCAGAGGAATGGCCCATCTAGATAGTTGCTTTCATATCTTCGTACCATTTGATTTAGTTCAAGTATCATAATTATTTTTTCAAAGCTTTCTAAATCTTGGAGAGCTTTATTTGTTGTTTAGCAATCGAGCTCTCCTGCTGCACATTTGATGTCAGAGGAATGGCCCATCAGGTTGTTGCTTTCATATCTTCAGAACATTTTATTTAGTCCAAGCACATTATATATGATTACCTTTTTCAAAGCTTTCTCACTTTTGGTCACCTTTGTGTCCTATCCTGCATCCTGTATTTTGCTTTTATTTCAATCATTTCTTCATAGAATTATTCATTTAGAAAAGGTCTTTCCTCGTCTCCATTTTATGTGCACCTATTTGGACCACTCCTTTTAATTAATGCTCTGATGGAGCAAATTTTGTTGGATATTAGATTAGATGGTATTTCCAATGTAGGCTAAGGAAGCCTGGTCTTGGAGAGTGGCTTGTATTTATGTGGAAGGGTTAGGACTGCAGACATTGACCTATGTACATGTGCATGAAATTTGTGTGCATCTGTATTTGCATGATAAGTGGTGTTGCCTATAATAGAACAAATAGGGAACCACTATTCATGAAGCTGATCCTAGAGTATGTGTAAACTCCGCTCTATGCATTTACGCTAAACCATGAAATATTCCATTGAGTTCCACCCCTTCAGTTGGACACTGTGGACAGTAACCAAAAGGATGAGCATGACACAAGTATATATAGACCTTTGGCATATAATGGGATGTTTAGGGGTTTTACAACCAAATGCCATTAGTTGACATTAGGGCTGAGCACAAGTCGTGTTCGGTCGGGCTGAGAGAAAAATTTCACTCGACCGAACCCAATCGAGTTGAAGAAAATTCAATCCGCTGCCGACTGTTTATTATATATAAATTGTTTGAAACCGAAGTGAATAGTTTGTAGTGGGTTCGAGTAGGTTGTGTCAGTTTGGACTTCAATATTGACTTAATATTGATTTTAAGTTCAATGTTGGCCCACGTAAGCTTATTATTTTTTTTTTGTCAATTTAATACCAAAAAAATCTAAATCTTATAAATTATAAATTTTGAGCTTATTTTTGAATCTGTATAAAACAAATAGAAAAATAGAAGATTTACTCATCTGAAAGCAAGTACATCTGAAAGCTTTTACTTTAGAATTATCTCAAATTGATGTGCTTCTATCAACAATTCAACATTAATATTTTCATGAATCCAAATAGGTGATATGGTGTTTTTTAGAATGAAGTATTGAAGTCTAAACGACGTTGTCCCAAAATGAAAGTGAGTTTGTAAAATACTACATCGGTTTAGTTCGGTTTCATGTGGTTTAAAAGTGTAGGAACCGAACCCGACTTTTTACAAACTCCAACTCGATTCCACCCAATTTATGTCTTCAACTGATCGAAACCAATGTTTATTGGATCGGACTGGGTGGGTTTCTTCAGGTTTCGATTATTTGCTCAGCCCTAGTTGACATCTGAATTTGTTCGGGAAAAATAGATTAGCCTTGAAAATAGTAAATCTAGTCAACCACCTATTCATGGATGTTTCGTAGACTTCTGAATGGAGGAGAAAATTTGTGCCACTGTTTATCAGGTAATATTGTTTTCTTTCCTTTTTGTTATCTGATATGATCATCTCTTGTTCAATGAACAAATAATGATGTCGAAGCGAGTTAATTTAGATAATGTTTGTCATTTTGATTTTATTCCCTTTAGATATCAAAAATTCAAACACAGTTTATAAACGTTAATACATGCCGTCATTCTTTCAGGCGTTGGATACTTTTAACACTGCTGTAGTTTCACCCATCTACTATGCCATGTTCACAACTCTCACAATATTTGCGAGTGCCATTATGTTCAAGGTATAAAAAATGTAATTCTTATGCACTATGACCTGTTTTTCTGGTTAACAAACATTTTGTTTGCTTTGCGACTATGTAGGATTGGTCTGGACAGAGTGCAAGCAATATCGCATCAGAGATTTGTGGGATAATTACAGTGCTTTCTGGAACAACAGTATTACATTCTACAAGAGAGCCAGATCCACCTTCCTCTGCAGGTACTGTTCTGTTAATTGGCAAACTTTATTAAGCTGGAAGATGGTGTGCTTGAAACCTTGTGTCAGCAGTTGTACGGGGATTTTAGCTCCTCTCCCATTTCTGAACCATGGAATTCTTGTTTGAGTAGCAGCTGTTTTGCGAGTTTAGCAAATGCAAAGCTATATAGAAAGCACATCTATAGCCTTTAAAACCATTATCTAGACATTGTAACTTGTAAAAGTAAATCAGCTTTGTTTTTTGGTTAGGGCTATGCCATCAAATTAAAAAGTCATTTTACATGATGCACATTTTCCTACACAATGAGTATATATTATAAGAACCAACCTATTAAACATGTTTATATGGAATATGTCTATTCTCCAACTCGTATGTAAGAATTTCATTTTTCCATATTCTCTGTTGTGCATATGATTACATTAAGGTGTAGTTTTATATTTAGCAATTAACATGAGACGAACAGAATGATATTTTTGATTGTTTGGACTAGCTTGAATTAATTTATATGTTGTCTTATCATTAAGCCAAATTTGGTTTTCTTTCTTAAGATTTTTTTTTTTTTGGTATAATCAAATCCTAATTTGTGATTTCCTACCATAAATAATGAGACATATAAATTATGCGTATGCTACATTGAATCGGATTCCTGTTATCATTGCTTCTTTCATCAATTGAAAATAGGGTTTTTCCATCTTTGTGGAATTCCAGTTACATTTTCTTTCTGATTTTGTTTGATATTTGAACATTTTGAGCTTTATGATGGTAAAAGCGGTAGTGTTAATTGGATTAGATGCCAAATTTGATCAGGTCAAATTTGAAATTGGGGTTTCTAAAATGGAAATCCGAATGAATATATGTTATCTACTACATTTCCAGTGCCTACAAAACAATAACTAATTTTTTGCAGCCTCTGCATCAGGTCATCCCAAAATGGACGGTACAAATATAGCTGGTGTTCTAAAATGCATAATATGCTATATAAATTTAGAAAGCAAACGGTCAATCTTCATCTAGGCATCTTAAAACACTTGCAAACCAAATTTAGTTATTTTGGGTGTTTCTAATCAATATAGATAAAATCAACATGTTGTCTCGTCTTATCTGTTATTTAAACTGTCTATTTAAGATGTCTTGATGGATAGGCAAGGAATTTCCAAAATAATATATTTTGGTTGCCAGTGGTTGAGGTCATAGTTTGCGTTCAATGGCTTGGATCTTATTTGGAAACCCAGTCTCCATCTTTGACATTACCAAATTGGTCTCTAATTTGGTTGGATTTTACTCATAGCCTGACTAGAAACACATCTAAGTATGTGCAATGTGGTCATGCTTATGTGCAAGTATGTACCGAAAAAATATCAAGCTTGCAGGTAGGCTATGAGGGCTATGCTTATGCTGATTCTAAATGGTTTGTATGTTATTTCTTTTGCAGAAACATCTATAATTTTACATACTTTAAAAGGTCCCTTACTGATCATAATCAAGCTCCTGTGACTGGTCTTTGTGAGCATGCAGATTTGTATACACCACTTTCACCTAAAATATTGTGGCATATCCAAGGCAATGGAGAACTAGGAAAGCACAAGAATGATGATTGTTATCTGCTGAATTCATCACTGTGGTGCGACAAGACTACTTCACCTAGAAGGCCTAGGATGGTAGGTTGCTGCTATATGTTGAACTCGTTGCTGCTGTGCCACAGAGGTTTCCCTTTGAGGCCCTTGCTCATCAGTCTTGTGAAACCTGCCTCAACCCTCATTGGCTCAAAGTGGTGTGTAGAAAGTTTTGTAGGCTATAAAAGTGCTTAGTGATTGAAGAAGTTAATTGGATTGTTCGTTTTGGTAGCCTTCTTTGCTTGCATCACTGCCACATCCACATGTAGTTGCATGTGCCTTTGTTCTGTCAGTCTCTTGGCATCGGTACGTCCTAGCCACGTATACCTTTGTCAGTCTGTCACCTGATTGGTAGAGCCTGGGTTGTATTAGTTGGTTTAACCTAGGTATAAGCTAATGCAGAAAATGATCTTGATTGTAATTTGTTTGGATAATTTGATGTACAAGTTATTGTACAGTTTGGTATTTTTGGAATTAAATAGATGGTAATTGTTAATCATGCGCAAATAAAATGGTGGTAAAAGTAATGGATGGTATAAATCTAGAAAATATATACCACGGTAGGCGTGAATGGAAGAACAAATTAGAACATTGTGGTCAATATGTTAGCTCTTACTCATCCCAGCTTCGGCATTTTTACCTTTTGTTGTTACCTCGATATCAATGAAAGTAATAAAATGTTGTTGCTCTTTCAGCATTTCATTTTTTGCCGTAGTGAGTCTGCCCGGTTAATCAATAGCAATCACTTATTCTCGGCGAGCACCCTATAAGTCTTTTCAAAAGCTTGATGAGTCATAAATTTGTTAAATCTTAAAGCATTTGTCCTTCCAACTTAAGGACATTGCACTGCATACAGCAAAATTCTCATGAGTAACTAACTATTTGCAATGAATTTGAGAATTAACAACGTATATAGGCAAAATGACGTTAAAGGTCTCGAAACTTTCCAAATGATCAAAGTGACGGAGATGGTTAAGTGCTTGCTTTTGCTTCCTAGCTTGGATAGAGCTCAGCTTCAACCGTTTAATATTAAAACATAAAAGCTCCATGATTCCCGTCTTCACGTGCCTTCAGCAAAAGATCTATGGTAAAAGTTCCAAATTTAAATTTGAATTTTTCCTGCAATTAAAACGTTATTGACATATAAGCTGCCTAAGCATCAAGCCAATGTAAACAGCAGAAACACTAGGAAATCAAGAGTAACCCTACCAATTTCTGCAACAGGCAAGAACCTTAATCTTTAATATGATTGGCCACCCAGTCTCACAATATTGTCTAAGAGAACCATAACTTGTGCATGGCGTGCAATTGACCTAATCTGTTTGCTTTCGATGACGTTCCATACGTCTCCTTAAGCTTCCCAGGAGCCATGGCTCTACTGCAAGGTACTGCCTGACCAGCAGGTCCAAGTTTGCTCCCTGAGAGCGATGCCGCCAGCATACTCTTCAGCAATGCCTGTAACTGATTCCAGAATATGACTTTTATATCCAGAGTTTTCCACGTCAAGTCTCCATTTCCCAGAATCCCGATAAGAGCCTCACCGGGCATCGGAGAGAAAGCATTACTCCACATCTTCAAGTTTGACAAAGTCCTAAATAGCTTAGCTAAGCAGGTAAATATGATGACGTGCATATTCACTTGCAAAGCAACTTTTTATTAATATGTGTTGCCGCTCGGCTGGCTGTCCTGATGATGGATGGAGGCATCTTCTGTGGTGGTCAGGCCTATAAGAAAATCCGTTTATCTGAGCGTGTCCGGGAGAGACCCTCTAACGTCTAAAGCAGTTGGAGTCTAGAAATAGATAAAGAAAAAAAATAGGTGAGGAGCGAGAGGAGAGCTCTAGATTCTCTGTTGGACTTATCTCTCACGGTCTTATCTAAGGTTTTCTTTTTATTTTTTATATAGAGATAGAGTCGTAGACTGCTGTGCCGGAGTCGCGTAGGTCGTTAGGGCCTACTAAGCCATGATTTGATGGGCTACTGGAGGCCACGCAAGTTTGTAGTGCCACGATCTGACAGGTTGTTGTGTTACCTACTATCCCATGCTCAGGGTTATTAGTCGTGGATTCTGATTATTAGATGTTTGTCCTAGAAATCAATTAGATCGACACATATTTTATTTAAATATAATTTATATTTAATTTTTTTATTATTAATGAAATTAGATTTTTAATTTTATTCATATCGTGTACGTATCCATGAATCATCCAAGGAATCAATAAGATGATGACATATTTTCAAGAGTTAAAAATTTGAGGCACGTGTCATTGGTGATTAATTTCTAAATGCTCCCAATCAATAGATCATTTATGGAGACGGTGATAGATCCGATTAGATTGATACACATATTGCTTTTTGTTGGGTATAAATACCCTCGGCCGAAGTTCCCGACAGGTGGCATCCATCCAG
>KE509387.1:17180-27490 GCA_000441515.1 Elaeis oleifera | reverse complement strand
CCATTAATAACAGTCTATAGCATTTAAACTATCTAAATGGTCTCTAACTTATGCATCATATAGATATTGTTACAGTGGTATCGTGAATATCTCGGATCAGTATGTTATCATGAGATTCCTCAAATCATCGAGCTATTGTAGTGGTTGTCGACCTAAGAGCAGAGCAAAGGAATGCAGAGCTGAGCTACTAATTTATAGCCTACCGCGTGGTCTTCCTGGCACGTGAGCGCGTGAGCTGTCTCCGTTATCTTGGCTGACTCATTTCTTAATGTGTGCAATAGCTGTCCACCTTAAGTGGATAGGTTCAAAGGTAACTGTCTCCCTTGATTTCATGGAAACGATCAAAGGCTAAAATATCTCATCTATAATGGCATATTCAATAGTCCTACAATCTCGAGATCGCACGATCTCATAACTATTCGACCAGCTATTCGACAGCCTTCTATATAAACAACCAAAGCTTCGAGAATCAAGATAAGCTAATCAATCCCTTTCAGAGAATTTTTTGCTATTCCTATTATTCTCTGAATCTGATTTGAGCATCAGAGGATCCTTATCGGAGCGAAAATCTTCGATTTGGATTTGTTTATAGATCGATCCAGCGCCAGCATCCCTACACAAAGCTCAGCCGCCTTCTCTCCGACTTCGATTGAATTGAGCAACAACAGATAGAGGAAGGGCATAATCTTTATTATGCCTCTGAAATGAGCATCATCTCGGCTTTCCAATGCTACTGCCTCTCACCAGACAGAGAACCAAGCCAACAGTCAAATGCAGCAACCGACGATTGAGACTCTCCCGCCAACACAACCAGCGCTGGTCATGGTAGATCAATTCAGCCTACTCTTCCAATAGGTTCAAAACTTGATGGTTGCTATTCAGGCAGTCCATATTATTCTAGTGCCTTCCTCAATGACGCCGTAGCCTGCTTAGGCTGCCTCTGCACCTCTTTCAGTGGTGCGACCAATGGCCTTCTTAGTGGCCCCATCGGCACTTCCCGCGGTGGTGCCCCACCGAATTCGATTCCACATTCAACTCCTCAGCCGCCACCACAGCCAAAGATACGTGTACCTCCTCAGAGCCTAGAGTGGAGACACACTCATCAGAGCCATTCCAGGGCCCAGTAGTCGGTCAAATGGAGATCTCCTAGCTTGCAATCGGGGCATGATTCAATCCTCGATCGTCATTTTCTATAGCATTCTGAGGCCTGCACCACCCGAGATCTTGATATCGAAAGATGGTTCCAGGCACTAAGCAAATAAATGAAAAAGATGATTGAGAATGCACTCGACAATAACCACTCCTTGGTGTAACCCTATAAGGGATTTAATAGTGAGCCGCCCTTTGTCCCGAGAATTGTGCTGGAACTGCTCCCTCAGTACTTTAAGCTGTCTTAGCTAAAGGTTTACGATGGGACTACCAACCCCGTCAATCACTTGAAAACTTTCAAGGTGGCAATGCTCCTCTAGGGAGCATCTGATGCGATCCTCTATTGAGCATTCCCTTCGATTCTCAAAGGGATGGCTCGATAGTGATACTCAAGTTTGAAGCTAATTTTCATCCACTCCTTCGAAGATCTATACCGATCCTTCATCGGCTACTTTATCAGCAGCTGACGGCAATAGAAGTGGTCTGACCACCTCCACACCATCAAGCAGAAGGAGGACGAGTCGATCTATGCTTATGTCAACCATTTCAATGCAGGGACACTAGAGGTCTATGATCTGGATCAGTCGATCGCAATGGCCATGATGATGGGTGGCCTACTGAAAAATGACTTGAAGAAGTCATTGACTAAGACTTATCTCCGAAATTTTTCAAATATGCTTGTCTGTGTGGAGAAGTATGTCCGTACGGAAGATGCCTTTACAAAAGAGACCCCTGCCAGTTCTGTTGCAGTAGGGTAGAGTAAGGAGCACTTTTTAAGATGGAAGAAGAGAAACCACCAGTGCTCCCGGTCTCCAATCCAGAGGTTGAGGAACGGGGTCAAAACTGTCGATCTTGAAGTCCTCAAAGAAGGGATCGGTGACCCTCACCCCCTGGCATTATAATAATTACACGGCCTTAACTGTTTCTAGCGAGAAGGTGTTGATGGAGGTCCGGGCCAAGCTGCCTCAGCCTCCATAGATGCAGGCGAAGCCAGAGTGCCATCGTTACCCAAATAGTATTGCCTCTATCATCGTGACCATGGTCACAATATCGAAGATTGCCTATAGCTCTGAGATGAGATAGAGAGGCTCGTCAAGTAGGCGAGACTAAACCATTTCGTCCGGAGAGTGGCACCTCAATATCGACCTCCAAGAGCTCAACAATCACCTCTTTTACCTTAGCAACCATTCCCTCTACCTCAGCCACAGCTAGTACCAGTGCAGCAAGGTGTTGGAGCAACTTCTCCAGGTAGTGGACATCAGGAAATAGTTAGGATCAAGTCATGGAGGTCCTTGAAGGCCAACAATACAGCAAGACAAAAACAACCTTCAAGATTTCAACAACCTTATAAGTCCTATCGATGGAATTTTCTTCTCTGATTCGAACCCTTTCTCTTTCAAATCTGAAATCCTCCTTTTCAAATCTGGAAGCACCCTTGATAAGGCTCCAAAAAGCAAAGATGAGGGCATGAAACTCCTCTTGGGTGGCCAAGAGGGGGCGCACAAAAGGAGGCTTGCGCAAAGGAGGGCGCTAGAAATCCTAACACCTCCTTTCTTCCTTTTTGGGATTGCCAGCCAAGAACCTTAGGATTCTTGCTGCTAGAGCATGGAGAAGACTAGAGAGAGAGAAAAGAAGAGAGTAAAAATTAGAGAGAAAATAGTTTAGTATTCATTCATTTCATCAAGTTTGAATACAATGTATCTTTATGTACAGGATCAATATGACCCAACCCAAAAACTCCCCTGACTAACTCAATATAAGATTACACTCACCCAAATCCATGTACACCCATAACTTGACTAAATCTCACAATCTTGAACTCAATTTTAGTCCAAATATAAGTTAGCCTCTCAAGATCCAAAATTTCTGAACCTTAAGATCCGAAAGCCTGACAGCCTTTCACCGTAGGGCCCAAATTAGCCCTAGAAACCCCATGACCACCTCATGGACTTTGGACTTTGACCTTAGCCTTGATCTCTTGAGCTTTGGGAGCACCACATAAGGCCCAACAATCTCCATCTTGGTGCCCCAAGGCCTCAGCCAACTTTGTCCTATCCATCAAGTACATCAGTGTCACACATCTTCGAAAACTATCCTATGGAAGTACCTTCATCAATGTATCTACTGGATTCTCCTTGGTATGGACCTTCACCAGCTCCACCTCGCTTTCTTCCACAAGCTCTATGATTCGATGATACCTAATGTCGATGTGCTTCGTTCTCACATGATAGACAGAGTTCTGTGAAAGTAACAGTGTACTCTGACTATCGCAATGCACCCTGACGGCCTCCTGTGCGAGGCCCATCTCCAACACCAAGTCCTTCAGCTACAAGGCCTCCTTTGCTGCCTCCGTAATGCCAATGTACTCCACCTCCAGGATGGATAAGGTCGTGACAGGATGAAGACACAATCTTCATGAAACGGGACCTCTAAACAGGCTAAATACAAAATCTATCATCGATCGCCAAGTGTCCACATCTCCATCGAAATCCACATCCACGAACCCTCCTATCAGCCTTCAAGCCTCCTTGGATATGTTGGAAAGTCCCTTAGCACCTCCTCACTGTCCATAGCAGATGCTGACTCCAACAGTACCACCAAGTACCTGAAGATCTCTTTCAGTGCTTGCCAATACTCTGTACCAGGCTGCATGATGAACCTATTGACCTGGCTCACTGTGTGGACGATATCTGACCTACAACACATCATGGCATACATAAAGCTCTCCACACCAGAGGCATATGGCACTCTCTCCATCTCTTGACCCTCCACCTCAGTATGTGGTGACATCATCTTCGAGAGTCTAAAGTGCCCAGCGAGTGACAGCTCCATCGATTTTGCTTCCTTCATCCCAAACCTCTCCAAGACTTTCTTGATATAACCTCCCTGAGATAAATACAGCACCCTCTTGGCTTAATATTTGAATATTGTTTGTACCATTGCTTCGATGACTGCTTCAACTCGTACAGTGATTTCTGCAACAAACAGACTTTTCTTCTGCTCTTGGCTCTTGAAACCCAGGTGACTGCTTCATGTAGATGCTCTCCTCCAGATGCCCATGGAAAATATTATCTTGACATCCATCTGCTCCAGCTCTAAGTCCTGAGCTGCTATGATGCTCAGTAGCACCCTGATGGAATATGCCTGACGATGGGAGAGAAAATCTCGCTAAAGTCGATTTCTTCTTTCTGAGAGTATCCTTTGGCCACTAACCTTATTTTGTACCTGATACCTCCTTGCTCTGAAGGCTCCTCCTTGAGTTGATAAATCCACTTGCAACCAATGGATTTTTTTCTTGTGGCAACTACACCAATCACCACATCTCGTTCTTATGGAGAGATTGCATCTCCTCGGACATTGCTTGGACTCATCTCTCTTTGTTCTGACTCTCCATAGCCTCCTCGTAGGTGTAGAGATCCCCATTCACTATCACCAAAGCATATGACACTGCCTCCTCGAAGCCATATCATTTTGATTGCCTGATGTTCTTTTGGACTTGTGCAGTGCAACCCCGATGTCCATCCTAGGTCCACCTTGCTCCTGCTGGACCTCCTGACTTCTTTCATCCATCCAAGCTCTCTCCACCTGTGGAGATACCTTTGAATAGTACTCCACCTGATTATCAAGTCCTCCTGATGCACCTGTAAGTGGTAAAATAGAATAGGATGTTAATTATCCAGTGCTGCCTTAGTGGACCTCTTGTTGCTCCTCTATGCCATCTCACCTTTGGAGAACTGAATTTTCATCAAAGATGACATTCTTACTGATGAAAATCTTCTTCTCCAAGGGATCCCATAGCCGATATCCCTTAACTCCTCGTGGGTATCTCAAAAACACCATCTTTCGTGACCTAGCATCTAATATGCTCTGCTCACCAGCACTGATGTGCACAAATACCGTGCATCCAAACACCCTTAGATGGCTCAGCCCAATCTTCTTTTCAGACCATTTCTCCTTCAGAATACTACCATTTAACTTGGTGTAAGGTGACCGGTTCATCAAATAACAGGCTACATCCATTGATCAACTCAGAATGCCTTAGGAAGTCCTATCTACAGCCTCATACACCGTGCCTTTTCCATAAGGGTTCTATTCATCCTCTCGGCCATCCCATTTTGCTGAGGAGCCCCTCTCACTGAGAAGTATCTTTTGATGCCACACTTTTCATAAGAAACCTAGAACTCCTTGCTGGTGTACTCCCTGCCATTGTTGGATCGCAGACACTTCAAGCTCCGACCTGTCTCTTTCTCCACCTTAACTTTTCACACTTTGAATTTGGTGAAGATTTTTAATTTCTTCTTCATAAAATAGACCCATACCTTTCTCAAAAAATCATGTATGAAGGTTAAGAAGTATCTCACCCCATTTCTAGCTAAAATCGGGGCCGATCCCCATACATTAGTGTGAACTAGTTTCAGTGGGGCTACACTACGGGCTGAACTGCTGGCAAACTACACTCTCCTCTATTTCTCCATTTGACATGGCTCATATACCTCTGAGATACCTCCATCCAAATATGAAATTAGACCATGCTTGCTCAACTCTTTCATCCCACGATCTCTTATGTGGCCTAGGCGGTAGTGCCACAATTGGTGAGCCCCCTACTGGTCCCATGCTAATGCTGCTGCATCAGATTCCCCAGTCACCACAGATTTTTTCATTCTATAAAAGTTGTTCTCCATCCTTCTACCTCTCATCACTATCATGGCTCCATTTGAGATTTTCAACACCCCACTCTTGGCACAACTGCTGAAGTTGTAGCCACTCCGCTCCAGGTAACCTAGTGATACAAAATTCTTCTTCAAATCAAGAATGTGCTTCACATTAGTGAGAGTCTGCACCATCTCATCAAACATCCTCACCCAAATGCTTCCAATACCAGCAACTCTACACGGTGATCATCTCCAAGTATCATGTTCCCTTCATCCATCCTGGTGTATGTAGCGAACCAAGACCAGTTTGGGATGTAGTGATGCGAATAGGCTGAATCCAGGGTCCACACATCTGTGTATTGCCTGTGACCATCTGATATCACCAAGAGATCATCCTCCACCTCACTATTAGCCACTGTACTTAGCACATCAGGTCCTCTCTAATCTCTCTTCTTGTTCTTCCACTGTGGGCAATCTCATTTGAAGTGCCCGATCTTATTATACTTGTAGCACCTGGCTTCCTTCCTGTTTCTGCTATTCTGAGACTTTGACCATCCCCTTGACTTGCCTCATTCCCTTCCTCTTCCTGATCTTTCCCCATGACCAAGCCTGCCAAAGGAGAACCTTCCTTGGTCAACTTCTCCCACTATTCATTGGACCACAACACCGAGACCATGTCTTTATACTCCAGGGTCTCCTTGCCATAGAGCAGCATCATCACTAATGCATCATAGGAAGGAGGCATCGAGCATAACAGTAGCAATGACTTATCTTCCTCCTCCATCTTTACCTAGATGTTTAGCAACTAGTTGCACACCTAGTCAAAATTCTAGATGTGACCCCAAACATCTCCACCTTCTACATCTAAAGGCTGTACAATCTCTTCTTCAACATCAGTTTGTTGCACATATTTTTTTCCATATACATGGTCTACAACTTTGACCACAAATTTTTTAGGGTCCTCTCTTCTAACACCGAATAGAGTGTCACATCTATGAAACATCCTCTAATTACAAACAAGCTTTCTTCTCCAAGGACATCCACCGACGATCCATCATCCCTTCAGGCTTCTCCTTCAATGTTGGATGCAGATCTGCTTGAATCAGGAGATCTTCTACCCAAACTTTCTATATGAAAAATTTCTTTACCATCAACTTCTTGAAATCAACCTTCATGTTGCTTCCTATGGCTGGATCTAGACCAAAACACAACAAAACTCCAAGAGATTTGAGAAATATCTCGACAGGATCCATGCTAAAATTTCAGCCTTTGAAGATTTTCAACTTTTGCAGTCTCCTTCTTTCTCCACACAATCCATGCTCTAATACCAATTATTGGAGCAACTTTTTTAGGTTGTGGACATCAAGAATAGTTAGAATCAGGTTGTGGAGATCCTTGAAGGCCAGCAACACAGCAAGATAAAACAGCCTTCAGGATTTCAGGAGCCTTGTAAATCCTGTCGGCAAGATTTTCTTCTCCAATTCGAACCCTTTCTCTTCCAGATCTGAAATCTTCTTTTAGATCTGGAAGAACCATTGATAAAACCTCCAAAAAGCAAAAGATGGGAAGATGAAACTCCTCTTGGGTGGCCAAGAAGAGGCACACAAAAGGAGGCTTGCACAAAGGAGGGTGCTAGAAACCCTATTACCTCCTTTCTTCCTTTTTGGGATTGGCAGCCAAGAAACCCTAGAGTTTCTTGCTCCTAGAACATGGAGAAGATCAGAGAGAGAGAAGTTATAAAAAATAATTTAATATTATTCACTTCATTGAGTCAGAATACAGTGTATCTTTATATACAGGGTCAAATGTGACCCAATCCAAAAACTCCCCTAGCTAACTCAATATAAGATTGCACTCATGCAAGCCCATGTACACCCATGACTTGATCCAATCTCATAATCTTTGACTCAATTCTAGTTCAAATATAAGTTAGCCCCTCATGGCCCAAAACCCCTAAACCTCAAGAACCGAAAAGCTAACAGTTTTCGCTCTAGGGCCCAAATTAGCCCTAAAAATCCCATGACCACCTCATGGACTTTGGACTTTAGCCTTAGTCTTGGTCACCTGAGCTTTGGGAGCACCACATGAGGCTCAACGCAAGAGAGACAGGAAATATGGGGATAGGCGAAAGCGGAAGACCGACCCATCCGAGAAGAAATCCATATGATAACTGGGGGATCATCTGGATCAGCGGAGCCTCCAGAGGTGAAGAGGTCAAGGCTTCAAGATGAGGGCGAGGATGCCATTATCTTCATCAAGTAGGATGCTGAAGGTGTACTTGCCCCACATAATGATGCAGTGGTTGTAATAGCAAATATTACTAATTTTAATGTACACCATGTCTTTATTGATAATGGAAGCTCGATCAATATTTATATTTTTTATCTTTATCCAAGTGAAGTTTACCCAGATCATCTGACTAGATTTGACACCCGGATTCAGTGTTTCTCCAAAAGTTTGGTGATTCCGAAAGGGATGATTAAGCTCCTTACCGTAGGCACTCCGCCACAGCAAACGACAATTCAAGTCAATTTTTTATGGTCAAACTTTCCTCGACCTACAATGCAATCCTTGATCGTCTGAGCTTATGGACCTTAAAGGTTGTGGTGTCCAGCTACCATCTGAGAGTAAAATTTTCCACCAACAGAGTGGGGCAAATCTGAGGCAATCAAGCTATGGCCCGTCAATACTTTGCTGCCAAGCTTCGAGCAGAGGGCCAGCTAGCCCAAGCAGAGGTCCAGACTGAGCTTCTGATAGGGTTGGACGCTTGTGATGATTTGATCAAGGAGCACGCCCAGCCCACTGAAGACCTCCTAGATGTCCCTCTGAGGAGAGAGGATCCCGATCGAACGGTAAAGATTGGCTCATGCCTGGATGAGGTAACCAAGAGTTGACTGATTGCTCTTTTACAGGAGAATGCAGATCTATTCACCTGATCGACCGCAGATATGTCCGACATCGATCCAGCGATGATATCTCATCACCTTAAGGTGGACCCAACTCGTTGCTCGGTGAAGCAAAAGAAGCGGAGTTTCACCCCGGAGTGCCAAAGAGCTATAGCCGAGGAGGTAGACAAGCTTCTCAAAGCCAACTTCATCATGAAGGTCATGTACCCAGATTGGCTGGCAAATATGGTGCTGGTCAAGAAGGCAAATGAAAAGTGGCATATGTGCATCAACTTCATTGACTTGAATAAAGCCTATCCCAAAGATAGTTACCCACTTCTCTGGATCGACCAGCTAGTGGATGCCACTTCTGGGCATGAGCTTCTCAGCTTCATGGATACCTTCATTAGTTATAATCAAATCTGGATAGTATTTAAAGATGAGAAGTATACACGCTACCTACGGGCGCACGCTGCCTCTCACGTGAAGATGAGAAGTGCATACGTTGCCTACGGACACACGCTACCTCTCACATGAAGATGAAAAGTGCACATGCTACCTACGGGCACACGCTGTCTCTTATGTAAAGATAAGAAGTGCACACGCTGCCTACAAGCACACGCTGCCTCTCATGTGAAGATGAGAAGTGCATATGCTAACTCTCGCATGAAGATGATGTTAGATATGTGCCCTAGAAGCCAATTATTGACTAATATATTTTATAATTTTAGAGCTTAATCTTCTACTTATAATATTCTTATTATTAATAAGGGTTTTATTTCAATCATGTCTATGTGTCCATGATTTATCTTTGAAATTAACAAAGATGATTTTGTATATTCTCAAAGGTGCTGAGAATTTGAGACATACATTATTAGTAGTTAGTTTCTAAATACTTCCTATCAAAGGATCGTCATAGAGGATAATGATCAATCTATTCAAGATCGATGTACAGTTCACCTCCCTTATGGGCAGATGTGTCTCGGATCTACAGTGTAGGGATATTGGGATGAAGGTGTGAGTGGTTGTTAGAGAATAACTTATACTGAACATAACCAATACGAGTAACCACTTCAATATCTACTCACTCGTCAGTAGTTATCTCGATACTGTAGTGGTGTGAGTGGTCCTTTGACCTATGGTGTCATCGGCTATTTACAGCACCTTGATCCCTAGCCATTCGGACCCTTGTAATGTATGTTGGCTATAGTAGGTTCAAATTCACTGTTAGGAGTAGGATGCACCTAGATGAAATCTATCAACTTTGATAGAAAAAAAAGTTCTATGCAATTTATGAGACTGAGTTCAAAAAGTTTTTGGCCAAAATAAGTATGAATACTAGAAAAGAGTTTTCACGAAATTCATAAATATACTCGAGTCAAGCCAAACTAGCATATGATTGATGATGGGATCTAATGAGTTCTCCATGACCTCCGTCAAGTTGGGACTCACGATAGAAGGACTGAATTATACGATAATTGCACCTAAGAGTTTACATTTTTATTCTACTAAGTTACCACTATATACTGTTAGATGTCACTGATGAATTGTGAGACTCATCAGACATCATCTTGATGATCGATGATCCTCGAAGGATAGAGTTGAAATTATTCAATCCATCGAA
>KE509384.1:27430-37655 GCA_000441515.1 Elaeis oleifera | reverse complement strand
CTTGAGCGTCGGAGGGTTTTCCGGAGCAACCCCACCTCCGGTTTAGACTTCCTTTGCAGGTCCCGGCGGCGACCGCGGCACCCTCGACTCCAGCATCTCCGATGCCGGCGAATTTCTGCAGCAACAAGCTCCTTTAATGAGCAAATAAATTTTAAATACATTTTACACAACACGAAGAAAATTTTCTGATTTTTTCAAAGTGGTTGAAGACTTGAATGAGCTCTTGAGGGGTTCGTGAACTTGAATTGAAAGCTTCTTTTGCTTGAAGAAGTCTTTTTGCTTAGGACTGAAATGAATGCTTGAATCTCTTATTTTTTTTCTCCTTTAAGTGTCTTTATATCTTCAATGGATGCTAGAGATAAATCTGGACTGAAAATAGAGCCATTGGAGATCATTAAATGAACATTAAATACGATCAAAACGAACTGAAAACTAGCCGTTACAAAAATTTTTCGTCACAGAGGTCGACTCATAGGGTCGACCTCTGCACAAGAGTCGACTCATAGGGTTGACCTCTGTGGTACAAAACAGAAACTGACTGTTCTGCAACTTTGGCTTGCACAGCAATTGAGGTCGACTCATGGGGTCATCCCCTTTGAGTGTGCCAGCCAGAAATGGTGTGCCATTCAGCCCCTTTTGACAGGAGTCGACCTAGGGGGTTGACCCAATTCTTTAAATTTGAATTTTTCTCAATATATCTATCTAAAAAGTATGAAATTACCTCCAATGGATCACAAATCTTCTGTTCTTACTCTTGAGGCTTTCGAATCAGAACTTGATAAAATTACGATTTTGCCTAAATCTTTTCCAAGTCAAAATCATTAGTAACCCCCTCAAATATGTTGTAATCATCAAAATCAATTCATGGAGCAACAGGATTGATCTGAAATAAGCAACTAAGCTTATGAAGTCTCAATTGGATTTAGAAAATTCTATTGACTTCAGGATAATCTTGCTAGCACATGGTTGGACTCAATTTTTTCTTTACATTTGGATTTCTTATTTGATAAGATAATTCAAACTTAATTACCTGCTAATAACTTAAATGAATTAGATTCATTGGACTCCAATTGTTGGGTATCTAAGGTTTTGGATCAATTGAATTAAGGGTGCAAGTTCCTAATTAATTTTCTTGATAGTTAAGTTGGGGCGCCACCTTAATTTGATCAAGTTGGACGTGTCCCACCTTTAGAGGAATTATGGATCCTATATGGGGCATCCCATGGGTGCACTTTGGGGTGTGATTTAGTAGGTGCAAGAGCTTCAAGAGTTGGCACCTAATAGGTTTCCTAAAGGAAGTTGAATAACTTAAGTTATTAGGAACCTAATGCAAGTAGGACTTGTATTAAGAGCTTATTTGATTTTGAATAGGATTCAAACCTTATGACTATTTAAAGAGACCTCCCCTAAGGTCTCTAAGCATCACAACCAGCAGCCCACGCCCCCTATTGGAGTGCCCCATGCCCTCTCTTCCTCTCTCCCTCTCTTCTCCCTTGGGCGTCCCACACGCCCCACCCTTGGGCGTCCCACTTCTTAACGCCCATAAGGGCCTTGGGCATCCCTTTTGAGTGCTGGTTCCTGATATTTGATAGCAATATCATCAAGAGAAGAAAGATAAGAGAAGAAGAAGATCAAAGAAAGAGATCAAAGAGCTGATCGTGATCTAGGCTTCGTTCAGATTTGCAGGTTGAATTTTTTTAGAGAAAAAAATTCAATCTTAAGAGGACTATTTCAGACTGATCTCGAGTGGATACCCATAGAGGTTGAATACTTGTGTGGTTAGAAAAAAAAATTTTCTCTTTCAGATCCAGATTTAAAGAAAGAGATTGCGAAATAGGTATATAATTTGATCACAATCTGAATTTCAGCATATGTCAATTTCAGCATATGAACTAGATCCTTATGATTTTATATTTTTATGCATGCATAATTTAGATTAAAAAATTTTAATTTATATTTAGCTGTAATATTTAGAAATAAAGTTTTGAAACATACATGCATGTCCCTAACCTTGAATTCCAATATTCATGGTGTGAAAGAAGAGGAGAGTCCTCTTCTCTTAGAGCGTGCGCAAAATCTATTTTTTAAGGTTTGTTTCTCAGAGTTTGAGAAGAGAAAAAATAAGAAAAATTATTTCTTCTCCATCTTTCTTTCGCATACTCATCTCCTTCAAAAGTTCATCTTCAATCTCTGAAAAATTTTAGAATTTGAAGAAATATCCAGATCAGCCAAGGAGAAGGTCTTCGTATGAGCTAGTACTTCCAAGAAGATCGATTCGATCGAAACTTTGAGTAGACTTCTGTAGAGGTCGGATGTGCATGCGACTATGAGCAACCAGCAAAGATCATCCTCACAATATCTCTCAGCAGCGACGATCGTTGATCCGCGCTTAAGTATCGAGTTCTGAACTTAGATATGTGTAGATATGATCTACTGCTCCATGCATGCAGATTTTATCATGTGATTATTTCAAATTTTATATGCAACATATCATGTTATAGATCCTAGAGTAGGTTGATTTGATGATTAGATTATATATATGTTAGATTAATATGATTAATCTAGTTATCTTCCGCTATTTTATTTCAAAAAAATTTTGAAATATATGTATAAAATCACCTACATTTTCCAACAGCATCAAGGGTTGGCACCCCAACTACCTACCTCTCTTGATGAGGAGTGTCCAGCCAGTTTGCCTATTTTGACTAGGGTGCTCCATTTGCTTGTCAAAAGAGTTTTAGATCCTACTAATTAAGTTTGATTTTAATGAAAAATAATCAGATTAAAAAGGTAGAAATTCTTACGAGATAAGGATTAGTTTTTTAAATTGATTGGTTCTTGATTTGGATTAAAGAAGGGTCTATATAAAGAGATAGTCTCTTAAGATTTCAATGAATTGAATTTTATGAATTCAAAACTCTTCCTCTCTCCTCTCCATGCATCACCCTCTCTCCCTTTTCTCTTTCCCATGCTCAAGTGTTGGGTGTCTATCTTCCACATGCCAAGAAAAAGAAGGGTTTCTTCTCCAGCAATAAGGAGAAAAGGCTGCTGTTCAAGGATTGAAGTTGCAGTCAAGATCAATTGCTGATCAAAGTTCAAAGAGGCAAAGATTCTATTTGGAGAAGAAGGATCTACCATGAGAAGAAAGATTCAAGGTTGATCCCGGTGGATACCTATAGAGGTCGGATACGTGTGCAGCTCAAAGACCTTCAAATTTAAGATCATTGGAAGTGGTGCATTTCTGTCCGTGCAAAAGCTATTGAGATTGGATCTCATCTTTGATTTTATTTTAGATTATATGCATGTCTTTATTCCTGAGCTTGGGTAGGTTTAGATGAGATCTAATGCATGTGGGGTTAAAGGTTTAACCCGATTTATTTTCCATTGCTCTTGAAAAGATTTTTGAAATCTATGTATGCATCCCACTTAGTTTCTGACAATAACAACTCTCCTCATCAGTTAGACCTAGGCCAAAGATGGAGCTTTTATCAAGATTGATCTTCAAGCCCATTAGGAGCTCAAATAAATAGAGGATAGTTTTCAGATACTTAGCTTGAATAGGATTTACGTTAAGAATAATGATCGTATCGTTGGCATATTGAAGACAAAGGTTAGGAAATGCAGAAGTTGTTCCATAAAGTCCCGATATAAGATTGTTTCAAGCTGCCATATCTAGGATACGGTCAAGGAGATCAACCATCAGATTAAAAGGAAGGTGATAATGGGTCTCCTTGCTTCAGCCCTCTTTCTGCTTGGATCCAATTTGTCGGCTCTCTGTTGTAGAGGATAGGGAGTTTGGATGTGTATAGAATTGATTGTATCCAGGAGCACCATCTATGCCCAAATCCTCTGTTTCTTAGTAAGTTTAGAAGGAAGTTCCAATCCATGCTGTCGAATGATTTCTTTGCCTCTTCTTCAATGTTTTGTTTCATGGTTCACTCATGAGTTATAAGAAAACCAAGAAATTCTTCTAGGAAGAAGGTGTTAAGATTCTTGGCTTCCTGAATTGCTGTATTCTTGGCCTCTCAAGTTCTAGAAAGTGATCTAAGAATTTTTAGAATAAGATCACTATTAATATAAAATTTTCTAAACTTTTAAGACCATTAATAATATTAGTAAATAAGTAAATATTTTAATTATAGATTTATTTTGCTTTATTTTAAAAAGTTCATACTTATAAACCAGCTTATTAATCTTAGATTCCATAATTTAGTTGGTACCCCAATAGGTAAACTCTAATCTATCTCATATTTCTTTGGCAGAAATATAAGTAGAGATCCTATTAAATTTATTAGCATTAAAGATTAATAGAAAACATTCATGACTTTAGTATTCAGTTGAGTCATTTTCTTGTCAAGCTCATTCCAATCCTTTTCGGATTTGAGAGAGACAATGCTATCTACGATGATAGTGGGTGTATATGGACCATTGATTATGACCTTCCAAAAATCATAATCTACTACTTAAATGAATATGCACATGCATATTTTTCAATATATATAGTTAGTGCCATTAATAAAGGAGGTTTGTTTTAGCTTACCCTTCAGCAAGGGACATATCTAACTGGGTTGTTATAAGATCTTTTACTCTAGATCGCTACATCAATAGGTGAAAGATTATCAAGACTCTGATATTACTTGTTGCCTAATGAGACAACCTAAAAGGGGGGGTGAATTGAGTTTTCTAAATATTTTGAAACTTAAAAGGCAGATATGTGCTCAAAAGAAATAAACTATATGAGAGTGCAGTGGAAGCAATATATGTAAAGCAAGAATACATTAAAGTAAATAAAGCAAAATAGAAGTCAGCAAAACTACATATAAAGATAAAATTTTATAGTGGTTCGATGCCAAACTTAGCTTCTATACTACTCTTTAAGGAACTCTTGAAAATTTCAACTATAATAACCATGATTATAGTCTAATTATTTTATCGGGATTATAATTAGATCTAACTTATTTGTTTCTTGGGTATGCCAATCAAAATCTTTTTCTAAGTCACTACTAGGCTTATACAAAATCCAATTCAAAGTTTGGATGAGCTTATCCCTCAGGTTTCAATCCTAATTGAATTTGTAACAATAAAATTAAATATAATGTAAAGCATAAATGAAAAACTCTTTTAAGCGCAAATAGAAAGTCAATGTAGCTCAAGTTGAAGAGATGAGAACCTTTGAAATCAATATGCCCTTTTTTCTCTTGAAAATCTCTTAAATGCTCAAGAAGCAGGTGGTTGGACTTTAATTTTTCTTTTTGAAAGCACACGAAATGTTCAAACTGAATTTTGGTCTTTCTTTTCTTTATTTTGATGTTCAATGCATTTCTCTCTTTTTCTCTTGCTTCATTAAAGCCTTTGGTATCTATATATGTTCGTTAGAATGTCTGAAAATGGATTTCTAGTGGTTGAAAGTTGAGAACTAATCGTTAGAATATCAGAGTTGACTCTTCAAGGCTTGGAGTTGGCTCTAGATATTTTTATTTGATTTTTCATATTGTGGTCTCCATGATCCTTACCTCGGATTTTCAAGATGGAAATCAAAGGATTTTTGAAATATGATTTTAGCCTCCTGAAATCTCTTTTAAAAAATTTGAACAATTTGTTAGAATCAAATATATATTTAATATATATATATTTAAATATTTGTTTTATTAAAATCAATTTTAAGACCAATAGAATGGTCAATTGCTATTTTTCTAAAAAAATAACTATGGGCCTTCTACTTATAAAAAAGGGACGAGGAGGATCTCTCGGATAAGTCTTTGAAGCACGCATGGAGTTCACCACCTTACTTCTCTTCCTCCCTCCATTTTTAATTCCCGGTTGACTGCCCCTGCCAGATGTCCTTCAGCAAATGGGCTTGTTTGCAGATATCGGTCGAGACCCTTGTCTCGGAGACTGATATTTTTCCCTGCCCAATCAGAAATCAACGGCAGCAAATATAATTAGGTTAAGCATGCGATTCGCAGTTCAAAAAGTATACTGTGAACCAAATTCGAGTGAGGTTAGATCATATTATTACATGGTTATGAGGCCCAGATTTCATAATTCATATCTTAATCTGGTTAATAACCCTACGGTTCAGAAATTTTGCAACCCACCACATCAGTTTTCACCCATACATCGCCATACGACCCGCGCATTCGCCCGTAGGCAAGATAGTGGCATTTACGTGATTCCGTCGAATGCAAAGGGCCTGTGGGAGGCGCCCTCTGCCCAAGACCTCCAAACCCCTAACCCATGCCTTCTCTTTCGGCTGCCTCCTTCAAAGAGGGAAAGCCTTCCCTAAACGCATCGATCACCCAAGGGAATCAGAAAAGGGTTCCGAAGCCCTCGGCCGTTAGCCATGGCCCCCGGAATCTGCTGCGCGAGGTGGGCCGCCCAATCTCTAGCCCGCCGGATCGCTGGGTCCCTGCTGCCATGCCGATCTTTCGGCGCCGCCGCCGTCGCGGTGGAGGAGATGGAGTACGGGAGCGAGTGGGAGGAGGAGTACAGGCGCAGCCGGTGGGCGGCAAAGGACGAGTGGGGGGAGATGGATGGGAGGAGCGTGCAGTGGGTGTTCATGGGGAGCCCCGGGGCGCAGAAGCGCGTGTACGCCACGCGCGTCGCCGAGCTCCTCGAGGTGCCCTACATCTCTATGGGCACCCTCGTTCGCCAGGAGCTCAACCCCCGCTCCACCCTGTACAAGAAGGTCCTCTCTAGTCTCTCCCCCGTCGTTCCCTTTGTTTCTTGTCTCTCTCTCTTTGTTCTTGTCGGAAAGAAATTTTGGCTATTCTGTTCTTGAAAATAAGTCAGTCGTGTTTCTTTTTTCTTTTTTTTTAATTTTTGTTTGTTTTTCTGAAACGTTAAAGTCAAATAATGTGTTTTTTTAGATTTTGTAATTTTCAATAGCATATAAATGGATAGTTTAAATTATTTTCTCCAATTTCTTGGTGTCGATCATGTTATGCTTTTGAAACAGTTGTTTTTACTTGCGGCATTTTGTGCAGTGTTGGGGGCTTTCTCCAGGAATATGAACACACACATATGTGTGTGTAAATATATACATAACGGGGTGGCGGGAGGGCGCTAAATTTTATGGTGGGAGACCGAAGGAGAGTGGAGGGCATGTTGCTTGGACGAATGTTTTCGTCAATTTGGAAACCGTTGTGCGTGGGAAGGTATTTCTGGATTGTGGCGGGCCTAGGATTTGCGGTGACCATTTTGTATATTTTTGGTCTTCAGGCGGCCTTATATTACTTAATTATCCGGATGTAACCCCGCTTATTCTCGAAATGTGTTTCTTAGATGTGAAATAGAAATTTACTTTGTCTTGAAAACAAGAGGAAATAGCGAAATTGTTCATTGAGCTTAATATTGTTATCAAATTTGAAATATTTGGTTTAAAAAATAGGTTCCCTTGTTATAGAATCATCCTTTTCTTTCTTAATTTATATTTGGATACGTGATCTGACGATTACATTTATATATTTTTTTTCTCATTTTCTGGTTTGGTGTTTTAAGATTGCGAAAGCTGTAAATGAAGGAAAGCTTGTTCCGGAGGATATCATATTTGGGCTGTTGTCTAGACGGCTGGAGGAAGGATATCAGAGAGGTGAAGTGGGATTCATTCTCGATGGGATCCCACGAACTCGAATTCAAGCTGTGAGTCCAACTTCCTTGTGGCGCTGTAGCTTTTTCCTTTTCCAGAGTTTTGTTTGTTGCTGAACATTTCATTTTTAATAAGAGAGATGCTTAAGTCTTTGTATGTAAAAGTGATGAATGACCATGTGGCCAGTTCAGACATGTACTAGGGAAATATTCTGATGGGCAACCATCTGAAATGGGAGTGAATTCTTAGTTGTATCTTTTAATTACCAGATGTTATTCACTAAATGCTCAAATTATGTAATTCTCTTAATAAATCGGTAGTCTGCTTGCTAATTTGATGGATATTAATATGCTCCCATCTTCTTATGAGCTATTGTTTCATGTATGAGTTAATGTTGATGATATCTATTCTATAGGTTTGGATCTTGGA
Source organism: Elaeis oleifera (assembly GCA_000441515.1). Classification (NCBI taxonomy): domain Eukaryota; kingdom Viridiplantae; phylum Streptophyta; class Magnoliopsida; order Arecales; family Arecaceae; genus Elaeis; species Elaeis oleifera. The sequence goes on along the minus strand of KE509384.1, from coordinate 29,638 downwards.
TGTGTATGTATGATGCTACATTCTTGAATTTCCGATGTCTATTTCAGGAAATCCTTGACGAGATAACAAATATTGACCTTGTTGTGAATTTCAAATGTGTGGAAGACTGTTTAGTGAAGAAACACTTTGGAAGTGAGATTTGTTCACATTGTGGGAAGTCTTTTGATGCTGGCAATTCAGAATCAACTAGCGTTAACCTGTGCTTGTCAACTCATACAAGGCATGCTTTTTCGGGCACTTCTCCTACAATAGATGTGGAGGATGCCGTATGGAAAATTTCGTATCTATGCCGAGCAGGTATTCCTTGTTCTCTTCATAATAAATTTTATTATTTATTTTTGTAATTTTCAGATAGATGATATTCTTTTGAATTGGTGGATGCTAAGCAACATACTGGCATTGTGATTATAATCCCTCTCATTATTTTGATATCTATTGTTGATGTGGAGCATTTCCAAACCTTTTTTTGTTTGTGGCCATGCCATTGGAAATGATGGTTTGCTTGTGCAAATAATGTAGTTTTGAGTTAGTTCTAGCCTTCTAGGTGTGAATTTTCTAATGTGGAATGTCTTGCCGTGCCATAACTGAATTTAGGTCCTGACCTATAAACAAGTTCTTTAAGTCTAATGTTTGTCAATTTGAGCTTAAGTTCTTCGATTGTTATAATGATTTTAGTTGTTATTATAATGATTGTAAATTCCTATAATTTGTTATTCTCTTTTCTGTCTTTTGCAACAGTAAAATATTTTGTTAGGTATAATTGTGTTTGTCTTGTTGATTTTTTTTTTTGGAAATTTAGAGTGAGGTAATTTAGTAGAGAACCCTTATCCAAAGCCATTCAACTTTGTTATTGGTGCTGCATGTGCTAGAACTATTTTGACATAGTATCCGACCACTTGATCTTTTGAGTATTATTAAGAAAGGCAACATGGGTATTTCACTATAGAGGCTAAGGCTATGCAATGGTTTATATTACTATCAGAAAAGTGTTACTTTTCAAAAAGGTAAAGAGTTATGTAAAGGAATAAAGTAACACTATAATTTGCCTTCTTGACATGAGGATCGAGTTATTATCATAATTAGCAAGAAATGGTTGCGTGAAAAAAGAAACCCCTAGTGAGAGGACCCGACAACACCTCACCCCCGTATAGGAGACTTGAAGCATAGAATTAATAGACGGGACTGAACATCCTCTTATCCAAAAGAATGCCTAGGAAGTTCTATAGAACACCAATATGAACATCTTATCCTTTGTTTGGACTGCCCTCTCATAGAGCATATGTACAACATTCAATGGTTTTCAAGGACATCAGCATATCCTATAGAACACCAATATTAAAATAATACAAGCCCAATTCATGGCGTACAACATCAAATCAGTAGAATGTTTGCTTTAGTTGTCCCTAATATAGCATGTGACACAATTTTGAGTGCCTCCTGATGACTTAGATCATTGGAGGGTATAACATGTGTTAACATTTGGAATACAACAATAATAAAAGAGCATTTCCACTCTTCTCTAGATATGGGCAACGGGCTGGGCCGCCCATTACATGGCCAACCCGTTGTTACAGTAACGGGCCATGCCAGGCACGGCCCATTAAAAGGGTCCGGGCTGGGTTGAGGGATTGTGGCCCGCGGGCCAGGTCAGGCACGGCTCGGCACAGTCCAGGCCTGATCCAAGCCCGAAAGGCTCGCGTGCTAGTCCGATCCTTTTTTGAATTTAAAAATATAATTTTTTATAATTAAAAAAGGTTAAGGAGTAAATTAATATAGATGTGAGATTTTTTTTTGTAAAATAAAGACCACCTTGTAATGGTGGAGATTTTGGCGTGGATCCCTACTGATTTATTAATAGTAATCAAAATAGTACGAGGAAGGGAGGGAGGCTAGGTCAGACCTCCGAATACAATGAGGAAGAAAAGAAATTCAGATGACTCACCTCAATAATTAAAAGATAAAACTAAAAGTTACAAATATCTAGCATTAATAATAAAATTTACTGATTGTTAATTCATTATGCATCGTCGGTAGTGTTTGTGTCATTGTCGTCATCGGATGTTGTATTATGTCTATTTTATCTTGAAGTCTTATCTCGGCATCCAACTAATTTTAAAGCAGAGCAGCATCTCAATTGTTTCGCTGATCATCCTATTTTTTTCGTTCAGAATACGTCTATCTGTACTAAAAGCAGATTTTGATACTATT
>KE509384.1:0-18056 GCA_000441515.1 Elaeis oleifera | reverse complement strand
CTCTCAATTTCTCTCTTTTTTCTTCCGGTTCGGGTCGTCGGTTCGGTATGGTATGAAACCATACCGAACCGTACCGCCGGTCGGCCGAAATGGCCGGCGGTACCGGTTCCGCAAACCTTGATCCAAACACTCGAGATGTAGCTCCCATCATATGTTGGTCCATTTCCTGACTTGCTGGATGCCTTGTCATCCCAGTAGTTTTCAAAACCTTGCTCTTGGATGTTTGATTGAACAAGTGATCAATTCTTACTATTAGCTTGCCATGGGAAATTAATTGAAGTATGCTAGAGATCTGATGCCTACCAGGTTGTGTCAAATCAATCTAAGGTAGTTTTGTTTCATCTAGTCATGTGTATTCTGAAATTGGTTATTTTAAATATGGATCTTAATTTTATCTTCTACTTTTCTTGTTGACTTCCATGGACAACCACGAGTTCTTAGCATTGTATGGGACATTAGAACCTATAAATACAACATGTAGTCCTTGCTTTGGAACAGTAAAATCTGATATTGAATTTGGTTTATGTTTCTTTTGCGGTTGTTTTTGATTTAACGGATGGAATGCTGATTTTGTCCGGCTTTGAGGGTGTCTATTCCTAACTCACAAGAATGATGATGACTAACCCCTATGCAAGCAATGGTTTGGATGAACTAATGAATCATCATGTTATTCCTTATCTTTCCAAACCATTGTTGCAGTTAACTTTCTCATGTATCACATGATTTATATGCACTAGAAATCCATCCTCACTCTTCTACATGCCATCGATTGATACCATGCTTTCCATCTACCTTTTGCTTCCTCAAGGGTTTCTTCTTACGTGACTCATCACCCTAAGAAGGTGCCCCATCAGGTTGCCCTTGTGAATGATGCTAAGTGGGGTTTCCATTTTATTCTTCGATCGATAGCCCCCCTTGGGGATGCCATGATGAAATATGTTGCGGGGGAAAATGAACTTGATGACATAGCTTAGCTAGATTATTCTAGTTTAGGACTGATGTGGCGTCCTGCATAGCCGAACCAAGCAAGGATTCAGATCCCAATGGGACATCCCGCGGGATATCGGAACGGGGTACCATTCCATGTATTAGGATAGGATTGTCTCACTAGTGTCCCAGCATCCTGATGTCCCGTCTTGAGACATCCTCTATCCAAATTATCGGGATGGGATGGTGGCATGTCCTGTTCCATGAAAAATCGGGACAGTCCCATTACATGGGATTTAAAACCTTGGAACCAAGTCCACTTCGGTCAAATCAAAAAATAGGACAAGCAGACCAAAAGACCTCTAAGGTACCCATGAGAAGCACCACAACTTGGATAGATATTTCTTGGCTCAACATAGGCCCCAAGCCTACCTAAACCTCCTCACCTTGGCAATAGATTTTTCCCATGTGCAGAAGTGTGTTCCCTCCATCAAGCTAAGGATGAAGAATACCATAATAGATCGTTGAATCTTCAGGTGGTTGCAATGCAGCCTAGATGATTATAGTAGGGCTCCATGTTGTCAAGATACAATTTACAATGGATTGGGGTTTTGTGGCTTTAATAAACTCGAAGACCCTTCATGAAAGGTAACCAGAAAAATCCTTGCTAAACGACACTCTCTCTCTAATTCTTTCTTCCTTTTCCTCCTCTCTCACCCAAAAAATATAATACCCCGAAATTTCAAATCAGTAAAAAAAAATCCTAAGGGCCAGCATGTGCTATGCACATGCTGGGAAGAAGTGGTATATGCGAGGAAATAGGGAAAAAGAACGAAGAACTCCTGATGGAGTTCTCTTCCAATTGGGAGACCTAAAACCCCTCAAAATTCGAATTAAAACCACATACGAATTCTTCCTTTTGAGGTCTATTTAAAGGCCTTAACCCCTTGAGTTCTTCTCACCAGAAAAATCGCCAAAAATCACCGTTTAATCGTTGGTTTTCTTCCTTCTTTTTGTTCTGTCTACCGGTGGATTTGATCTCACTTTGGTCGTCGAAAATTAGATCAAATCCCATCTAAATCATATAAATATCTTTCATTATCTTCCTCCATCTTTATGGGTTTTAATCTTGAATTTTTATCAATATTTCTATCAAAATCCCTTAAAAAGCACTATTTTTCAAATCCCTTGTTTTTGTCCTTCGTTCTTGATTGTCGTCGTCGTTGGCCGGCGGTGATCACCAGACCAGAGTGGTTGTCACCATCGGGGATTGCCCTCCGACCATAAGGGTCATCAGTAGGGAGGAATCCCTCCTAGTTCGGGAATAAGGGGAAGAATAGCTCCCTTGTTCTGTGAAAGAAGGGAAAAAGAAGAGGGCATAGGTCCTCTGTTTTCCTGAGAAGAAAAAAAAGAAAAGAAAATAAAAGAGGAGAGAGTTTCTCTCTCTTCCCTCTCTCCATTCATTGAGTTTGAATCTCCACTTTCTCTCTCTATTTTTTTTCTACAAATTTTCTCTCTCTAAGATTGTTTTTCTCTCTAGATTGTTCTCTCTTCATGGTTCCTCTCTATATGATGGATCCAGTAAAAGCCTTCTTTCAATGATTCTGAATTGATCTTAGCAAATAGAGTCCTGATCCACGGTCATCGATGCCAGCACCCATCTTGGCTAGATCCCGATACTATTAGATTTGATTATCTATGATTTTATTGGACCATCTATACAGTAAGTCAACTATGATTTGATCAAATCACATTGATTATACCGATCGGATTGTCGGACAATATCGTCTAATTAGTTTTGGTCCATCTTATTAATTTTCTCTTCTTTGATATTCTCTCTCTATGTGATTTATGAACTTAGTGAATCCGACCTATTGTTTTGAATCTAAGTTGATTCTAGTAAGGAGTTTTTAACCGCACTGTCAGTTGGACAGTATGTCCTCACCATCCGAGTCTTTGTTGAGCATCTCGAGATCTAATCTTTGTTAATCTCTATTAAATTATTATATTTTAAGTAACTCTGATTAGATGAAGTTATTTGATCAAATTGTTCCCGACCATCATCGTCGGATAATGCACTAGCTTTCACCCTGGCTCTTGTGAGATCCTGTTAGATTTGATCATCCTCGATTGTGGTGTTCGACCTGTATCCTATTTTGACCTTCGATGATATAAAGTTATCCAAACTAAATGATTTAGGGCCGTTGGGCTTCACTATTTGATTGGTCTATCCTTGATCTATCTTGATTCAAGTATGAAGCCATCCTAGTCTTACCCGTAGTTGGGTTATTTCGCTCCTTTGATCCATTTAGGTCTTTGGAATTTCTTATCGATGGACTTCTAAGAAATTGACTAATTAATTAAATTTAATTGTTTTGAATAGGTCTGTCCGATCTGTTTGATTGAAGTTGGATTCTAAGGCGTGATAAGGTAAGTAACCTAATGCTTCACGTGTGTTTTCTTTTGAAAAATTATAATTAGTTATTTATTTGATTTATGCTATCTATTTTCAGTTTAATAAATGGGTCAAGCGTGTATTGTTTTATTCTCAAAAATAATTTATTTTAAATATATGATATGATTTGAGAAATAGATTTAGAAAACTTGACTGGAAAATTTATGAAATTGCTTATATATATGTGTTCTCAGCATGGCTATGATGTGGCCCCGTCAATGGGGATTATACGTTGGATCTGTTGACTTGTAAGCCAAAAAATTGGTTTCGACACCGAGCCACCGGTGATTAGAATAGTGGTATTTGTTATCTGGCACTTCATGTAATGTGTTTCTATTATCAGAACCATACCACTAGATTATGTGGCCAAGCTTAATATTAAGTTCAGTATCAGTATATGAAAATAATTATTTTTAAAGAAATATGTGTTATTTGAGACTTGTTCCTCTCAGTCAATATTATGTGATTTATTTGCTTGACATGCTTAGACCCCACTTTGATGTGTTATGTTGCTTAGTGGACTGGTGTAGTTCATTTTTTTCTTTCTTTTCTATTTTTTCAGATCATGAATAATGATTGCTCGGGACATGGGGGATAGTGCGCTAGATCACTTGAAAAAATTTGAGTTATTGAAATTCCTAGCTCAGTTTAGTTTAGTTCAGTACAATTTAGTTTGGATATTTAATTTGGATGAAACATTATGATTTATGCTTCATAATGATATTTATTATGGAGAATGCTTTAATTGGTTTTTATTAAATTGATTTTCGTGAATTGAAGGCTTATTATTATTATCATGATTTTGAAATTTTTATGATGTGATCTATAGCCTTGCATGCTTGTAGGGCTTGCCTTGCAAGTATGCGGCGTCTATCACGTGCTCGGTTTGGGCGTAACAAAAATTCTCTTTGATTTAAGCATCGAAGGGTCTGACCAAAGCCAATTCAGTGAGTTCTCTAATCTTGTTTGTTGTCTTATGGATCCATGGAAGCAACCACATCATCGATCCGAGATCGATAGCAATAGATTGGTGTTGTCTGTGGAAAATGGAGGAAAGCCATGAAGCTTAGAAGGAGCAACTATCAAAGTGCTATTCAATCAAAGTTTGATGGCTCCTTGCATAGCTCCTTAAGACCCCAGCACCCTCAATTGGTCAAGAAAGTTATCAATGATGGATGTTTCAACCTTTCACTTATTTAATGTAGGCTCTAACAACAGTAGCGCAAAACCTATAGCAACAAGTTGGTAACCGTCTTGCTAGTCAGCCAAACCACCAAGATGGTCTGATGCAGAGTAGCTGCCCTTGCCTTAAGAGCCCAAAGTAAGGCTAGCGACTCTTCTCCACTTCGGTTGGAAAAAGTATCTAGGCAGGTGGTTGACCTCCACCATGAGATCAAGGAGATGTGCAACCAGATCAAGGCCCTACAAAGGTAGAAGGTTGAAGCACGTGACAATCTAGAGATGATGAATAAGCATTTCTTTACTAAGGATACATAGAGGAGTCCTTGCCAAAGAAATTCAAGATGCCATAATTTGAGCATGACAATGATACAATAGATCCAATGGACCATCTCGAGAGCTTTAGAGCATTCATGTTACTCCAATGCATCAAAGATGCTATGATGTGCAGGGATTTCCTAGCCATACTCAAGAAGGCTGCTTGGATTTAGTACTTGATCCATCGATCAAGCTTGATCGGCTCCATTGACTAGCTTAGTTGCCAATTTATCGACTACTTCATTAATAATAGGAGGCAAAGGAAGGGCTCCACCAGTGCATTCACCATCAAGCATAGGGAAGATGGACTCCTAAGCTTCATTCGCTAGTTCAACATTGAAGTGCTGGAGGTATATGAGTTGGACTACTTTGGTGTCGTAGCCGCGTCAATGAATGGGCTAAAGAGCTTGTGCTTCAGCTTTTGCTAGAAAAAAGGCCTCCTAGAGATTTGGCTAAGCTTCTGTCCCAAGCAAATAACTACATCTGCCTCGAGGAGGCCATGGCAGCTTGAAAGAGATAGCAAGAGAAAGAAAGAGAGTCGAGGGGAAAGTATGTCTAATAAAGGAGCACCATGCGACCTTGGAGTCCACTTCGAAAGTTTGAGAGATGTACCGCTCTCAACACTCTAAGTTCAAATCCTAATGGAGATCTAAGATCAAGAATATCAGTCGGCCTCAAAAGATGAGGACCCTTTCGAATAAGAGGGACTCGAACAAATATTCTCTATTTCATAGGGACCATGGCTATGACACCGAAGATGCCTTCAACTAAAGATGAAATTGAAACCCTCATCCAATAAGGCATCTTTGTTGTTACGTTGATGACTAGCATGGGAATGCTGGATGAGACAAATGAACCCCAGACATGTAGGGTAGCAACATGCTGTTTGTGTGGTGATCGCTACTATCCATGGAGGAGCTGCAGCGAGAGGTCGATGATTGGAAGACTTGAGCGGTAGGACTATATCCAAAATATCGAAGCCATCGGGCAAGAAGAGTGTTGAACAACGAGCTCTAATATTCTTAGAGTCAACTATTGTAAGAACTATGAAATTGAATTTTGTATCTTTTGTTTCAGCACTTCTCTGAAATAGCATCCCACAAAGTCTTAGCATGACTAAATCGAGGAGACACCCTAGGATTGACTGAGACCTCCAGAAAGAAAGTCTCAGTAAGATTGGGGCGAAACGACACTATAGGATTGATTGGGCCCTTTGGGAAGAAAGAATTTTAGCATGACTGAGTCGAGGAGACATTTTAGGATTGATTAGGATCTCCAAGAATAAAAAAAAAATCTCAGCATGATTGCATTGAGGAGACACCTTAGGATTGATTGGGCCCTCCGGGATGAAAAAATCTAGTACATGCTAAGCATGGATGGAAGCATACTTGGCTTGATCATCCGGGTATTTGCTATCTTGAGGAACTCAATCAATCCCCTTGAGGATTAACGACTTCAGTTTTGACCTCGAATAGGTACAATGGAGCAAGGTCTGACGGGACAACTCTGGTCTCAAACCATGAACAAGTACATGGAGCAAGGTCTGATGGCCTACAAGGATCGAAGTCTATCAACTCGGCCTATATTTTCTCAAAGGCCTAAAGACCCATCCAGTACCACATCTCTATTCATCTATGTGATAATCTTAAGTACTTCGAGCCTATTCAAGCACTGTGGCTTTATTCGGCTTACTTTTATGGAATTCTAGCTTCACCTCGCTTCATCTTTATGGAATCATGGCTTTCCATGGAATATCTCAATTGCCTCTATGGTATTTTGATAATGGCTTTATCTTATCTCAGCTGACCATCTTGAATACTCTTGTCTTATTTTAGGTCGTTCCATGGGGATTATGATTATGGCTTTATGTCTTATTTTGTCTTGTTTCTAAGAGCATGTTTGCTCTAGCTTGGTTTGGCTCCAAGAGTGTTATGATCTTTATCTCAGTCGACTTTTGAAGCTTTCTAAATTAATTCAGCCGATCTCAAGCACTTGGAGCTATCTCTAAAGTGATTATGGCTTTGTTTTGGCTTTTTCCTCATTCGGTTTTATAACATAAAGAGTATGCTGTAGCTTAACTTGGTGGACCGAAATGTCTGACCTTAGCATCCGATCTCAGTAACCTTGAGATTGCTTCAAACTCTCAAAATAAGAAATCAAACATTCAAAAAAGAAGAGGTAAGCACAAAAATGATTCTATTTCATTAATATTTACAACACGTGATTGCGAATTAGGTCAAGGACTAGACAACATTTCGTCACAAAAGAAGAAGGTCGGGAGTGATTGGATCCAGTTCCATAAGGTTGGCAACTTCGACAACGCTACTTGGCTCAGGAAGTCACCCCTACCTCATCCTACGTCTTTGCAGTTGCAAAAGAAGCCCAAGAGGAAGACCTACATAGAAGCCTATTCCCTCGGTCTCAAGGAGGGATGCTTAATTGCTACATCTCATTGCCCCCACCCCTTGCATAGCTTTGCTACGGATGAGGTGGATGAAGTCATGGAAGAGCTTCGCTCTTCCCTTTGGCACTTCCTGATGCCTTAGGAACAACTAGATCAAGCACTTGGCAACGTCTCACTGGTAGCCCGTCAAGGATTTTTACTCTTCCACTGCTTGGAGGGCCCTCTCCTCAGCCTTCGCAGCTTGTCTGACTGCCTGCAGTTCCCCTTTCACCTTGCCAGCTCAGAACTCAGCACCTCAGCTATGCCCTTTGCAGCCTTCAACTTGGCCTCCACTTCAATCACCTTTTGATCGGTTGTATGCAGTACTGTCTCGAGCTTTCATCCACCATAGCAATGATGTGAGTGCCTTGAAATAAGAAGGTAAGCATCAAAGTTGAACCTTGAAGTTAAATCAGAGGAACACTACTCTCAAGTTACCTTGTCTACCCATAAACTAGACGGATGGGCAACAGTAGCATCTGCTGGCCGATCGGAAGCGAGCATGTTAGTCCGACAAGTCGAGAAGGAACCAGTCTATCTCCTTCCTAGACTGCACTTCGGTTCGAGAAGCCTCAACCAAATCCATGGAGATACAACTCTTAGAAGACAAACTACCCTCGCCAAGAACATGGAATTCTTGTAATATGGTGCATACAATGAGGGAAATGCACTCCTTAAATGGAGCCTTGAGCTTACGTCAACTCAACTGGTTGACTTCCGTAGCCTATCAGCATCATGCATGTCGAACTAATATTAAAGGATCAACAGTGCCTTTGAGAGTTGGAGCAACGCGACTCGTTCTTTGGAACATTCCCACTAGCAATTTAATGTCCCCATCAAGGCAATACATAGTCTGATGATGTAGTTACTTCTTTTGCCGAACCAAGGAAGACAGCTTGGCTCGAAAGTGGGGCAAGTGTTGTGGTGGAAAATGAACTTGATAACATGGCATGATTGGATTGGTCCAGCTTAGAGCTGATGTGGTGTCTCACTTAGTTGGAGCAAGTCGCACCTCGATCAAATTGAAAAGTAGGACGAGCAAGCTAGAAGACCTTTGAGGTCATGTCGCCTAACAAGCACTGCAGCTTGGGTAGATATTTCTCACTAGGCGTATGCCCCAAGCAGATCCAAATCTTCTCACCTCGGCAGTTGATTTTCCCCATGTGTGAAAGTACGTTCCCTTCCCTCTATCAAGCTGGGGATGAAGGTCACTATAATAGGCCCCAATAGTTATGTTGATTCTTTAGGAGGTTATAATGCAATTCTAGATGGTTATAGCACGGCTCTAGGCTATTGAGATATGATTCATAGGAGATTTAAGGTCCTACGGCTATAATAAACTCGGAGATCCCCTATGAAAGGTAACTAGAAAAATCCTTGCTGAATGACACTCTGTCTCTCTGATTCTTCTTTTCCTTCTCATCTCCACCAATAATCACTTTGACTTGAGCATCAGAGGGCTTGGCTGGAGCCAATTTAGCGAGCTTTTTGACCTTATTTGTTGTTTTGCAGATCCATGAAAGGAGCCCACGTCATTGATCTAGGATTGGCAGCAACAAAATAGGTGCCTTTTTTTGGTTCAAGTATGGCCTTGTCAGCACTGCTATGATGGTATGAATAAGGATGTATTCCCCCTCAGATGGTAGCTGCTTGGGGAAATGGTATGGTGGAAGTAAAAGGTAAAGGTTCATTCTATGCATTCTTCGAAGGTCAGCCACCATGAGGCCCTGTCTGGATACTTGGACTAATTATCCTAGGATAAATGCTCCTTTGGAACCAAGTATTTAAGGAAGAGAAGCAGCCATACTAGAGGAGGATTGGGGGAATTGATAGTTTGCAAATCAGTCCCCAAAAACCAGGATATTGCACTCCTCTTTAAGAAAGGTGATTCCCTTATGCAGATTGCTGCGGACCAAAGCTTTATGTTATGGTTAGATGCACCATCCTGTTCCTTGTCTTCTCATCTAACTCCTAATTTTATGGTCATCTATAGATTAAAATATTATGTCATTGCCTGGCATCCAAACGAGATCTCAAGAGGTGCAATGGTGAATGAAAACAGTCTTGTTCTTATTGACTTGTCAACTATTGGCATTGTAGTTCCCTTACGCAAAAGAAATTGAGGAAAAAAGTTTTTCTGTTTTAAGATATTTTCTTTCTTTATTATAGTGAACATGGTATGTTGATGTTTCTTTGTAATTTTATTCCTATGCTTTTTTCCCTTGATTGTTGTCATCTTTGTTGTGTCTGCAAAATCTTTTCTGATCTGCTATTCTAAATTTGTATTGGAATTTGTAATTTGCCTATCTATAGGCTAGCATAGCTATGTATGTAGTTTGTATTAAAATACAAGTTGGTTGTGGAATATTCTGAAGAAACTTGTTAACATCCATTATTCTTCTCGCAGAGCAAGCTGTTGGAAGAGTACTATAGGAAGAAGAAGAAACTTCTAGACTTTCAAGTGTCTGGTGGCCCCGGAGAAACCTGGCAAGGGCTTTTAGCCACATTACACCTCCAGCACATCGATGCTGCCAGCTCTTCACAGAAACTTACAGTATGATTCAGGTACAGGGCTACCAGCATGTTAGCTTTCTACTTCATTTTATACTAGTTGGAAAACCCCAAGGTTCCTAAACTGGCTCTGGCCTCCAGCAAATAATGCTGTTTTGGAGACTTCAAATGAGTCCTCGAGTTCCCTTTGTTATATCATGTAAGTGATTTTGCTGTGTTTGTAATGAAGAACCCTGATGATAGGGGCAAAAGTGAGCACCATCTCTCTTTATTCATCATTTACCTCCTTAACATCCGAGTGATGGTTACCTTATTTATTTCAAAAATTCATTTTGAGGCCTGTAAACGAGCATGCTGGAGCGGAGAGGAGATTAAGGTCATAGGGTCATCCAATTGCGAGATGATGAAATGAGGCATTCAAGACGAAAGAAACAGTTGCTCTTTATAGATAGACTATGCCAATTGTTTGAGCTCTTTCCGCGTGGTGATGTATGGACGGTTCCGATCCGCTAGGTTGCACGGTCGTAGGTTTTAGAATTAGTAACTTTCTTACGTAGCTAGGTTTAATCTTGTGCTTCAGGGGTCCTGCTATGCTTTTGCAACTGTTTTTACAAGGCAGTAAGGAAGCACCTGAGGCCAGGGCTGGTGCTCGCTCCTGGAGAACCATTGGCAACCTATCAAAACCTAGCGATAAATTTAAAATATGGTATGAAGTGAAAATTAGGGAAAGTTAACTGTGGTTAGAAATGAGGTTGGTAATGAATTTTCATGTATTGTTCGTGTCCTTCCCTACCTTAGGGTCCGGTCAGATAGGGGAAGAAAAAATTCCGTGCGGCCACTAAAAAATTTGGATTCGAGTTGAATTTGAAATAAAAGCAAAAAACAGATAAACCAAACAATCAAAAGAGTGACATGCATGCAAAACTAGTGCAGTAAAAGCTCAGTGTAGCTCTTCTTACGAAAGATCCCTGGGTTCCTCCTACCGAAACATTTTTTAGATTCGTCTTGCTCCTTGATTCTAGCTTTTCGGGTCTTAGTTGTTCGCTATGTTCTAAGATAGGACAAGGTGCAGAAAGTCTAGATTTAGGCTTTTTGAAGCTTTCTAATAGTGAATTCTAACTCGTAGGGGATGAAGAGTGGCGAAATGGGTTCATGGCTGCAACGTTGTCCTAGAATTTCAAATACATAATCTAATTGCTACGACAAGAAACCTAAAATCCTAGTTTTTTTTTTTTTAAATAACTTAGAAAGGGAGGGAATTCCCATCCATATTGTAAATATCGAGGCCAGAAATCTTAAGTCAAGACTTGAGTGTACGACTATTGAGGTAATTTTAGTCTATTGGACGGAGGGATTTAAGAGCCAAAAGGATATAGTTTTATTCAATGGTAGAATATTTATAAGGAGGGAGAGTATAATATGATAATTAATATTTTAATTATTATTGTCTAAAATAAATTATTTCTCTTTTATATATTTCGATATTTATATATAAGTTTTCTTACAAACTCTCTGGAAAAAAGATAATTCATAATTATTTTAATTTATCCCATAATTAAAGAGTGATGATAGTATTGTTAGATATATGTCCTAGAAGTCAATTATTGACTGACATATTGTTTATTTTATGATACAAATTTATACTTAAACTATTGATTTAATCAATAAAGGATAAATTTTTTTTCATTCAAGTGTTATGTGTTCTTGAATCATCCTTGAAATTGATGTTACGATACATATTCTCAACTTTTAAGAATTAGAGGCATGTATGAACGATTTCTAAATTACTTCGGGTCATAGGATAGTCATGGGGACAGTGATCCATCCAGATATACTGGTGCATGGTTCGCTTCCTTCGGGGTAGATGAGTCTCTAATATATAATATAGAGATACTGAGCGGCAAGTACGGATAGTTGTTAGAAATAACTAGTACTGAGCATGACTATACGAGAGATCACATAGATTTCTATCTAATCATCAGTGATCATCTCGATGCTGTAGTTGTGTGATTGGTCCTTTGACCGCGGTGTCACAATTGCTTATAGTAAGACTGCTGTAGTTTGACTATACATAAACATTGACTCAATTATGAATTTTTGTAGTAGATATTGACTTCAGTTGGTTGAGCTGTGGGAGTAACGTGTGCATCTAGATGGGATTTATCGATCTTGATAGAGAGTAGTCATATGAGATTTGAGAAACTGAGTCCACAAGTCTATGGCCATAGCAGTGTGATTAATGAAAAAAAATTTTATTTAAAATCACTATTGGACTTGAGCTGATCAAACTATCATATGACTGATGATGGAGTTTGATGATTTATTCATGATCTGCCATCTAATTGAAACTCATAATAGAGGGACTGTATCATACATTAAATACACCTAGAGGTTCTATTTCGGTTCTACTGGATTGCCACTATATATTGCTATATGTCACGAATGGATTGTGAGAGCTCAATAGAATCGTTCTGGATCAATGATCTTTATCAAGTTAGAGTAGAACTGTTCTGACTCACTAAAAGGGGTTTCAGTGATACCTATAATAGCGATTATGGTATGTCTCACTACTAGACAGAATTAAACCTATGAGATCACACATAAAGGGAGAAGACCTGGATTAGTTATAATTGGACTTATGAAGTACCAATTTATATGAATTTAGAGAAATGCTATTGGGTTTATGTTAGCTTTGCTAGTACTTGGGTGACTCAATTTCTCTTATGGTTGGTTTGCTTATATGACAAGCTTTAGCCAATTTCTACACTTGATTTGAATCTAATTAAATTTGATTCAATGGCCTCCAATAGTTGGATGCTTAATTTATGATTTGGATTAAATCAAAATTTTTTTTTGATTTTATTCATCTTGATTTAATCAAAAATCTTTGAAGTAAATTTATGAAACTATGTGGGCTGATTTATGAGTATTTAAATGGATCCCATATAACGAGATGCCTAGCATTGGGTGTGGATGTGGGTCAATAATGGGTGGTGCCCATTTATTTGATCTAAATATTTTATGGCTAAAACTTCTAATATGATTAGAAGGAGAGATCCTAATTTGATTAGGACATCTTTATGTTGTTTATTTAAAGATCTTAGTCCTACCTCTTTTTATATGACACATCCCCTCATCCTTGCTGCCACTCTTACTATGCCCAATGCCTTCTCTCCTCTTCCTCTCTCTAGCCCATTCTCTCTCTCTCTAAGCGTCCTCCCTTTGGATCTCAGGGAGAGGTGGGCGGCAATAATTTTTTGGTGTCAAAAGTTGGCACCCAGATTAGTTGGTTTCATCTTCTTCATCTCAAGTTATTGAAAGTTTGTTACAACCACTTCTTAGTTATTGATGCCAAATTAGTTGGTTTCATCTTCTTCATCTTAAGTTGTAGAAAGTTTGTTACAATCACTTTTTAGTTGTTGTTCTTTTTGATTAGTTAAGGGATCAAGAAAGATTCTTGACTTCTTCAAGAATCAAGAAAGAAGTATCAAAAAGGATTCAAGGATTGATCCCTATCCAGACATAGTTCAAGCCTATTCTGACCTTTAGTTCAAGCAAGTAGGATTCAAGAGAAAATAATTCAGATTGGCCCTATAGATATCCGTAGAGACAAGATGCTTGTGCTACTAATTTAGAGCATGTTCAACCCCAGATCTAGAGATTGAATTGGATTCAACTCTAGTTACAAATTTGAAGCAAAGAAAAAGTGATTCAGGTATGTGAATTGATCATAGACTTTTATTCCTTTCTATTCAGTTTATGTTAATTTCAGCATATGAACTAGATCTATAAATGCTTTCATATGATGAATGCATGTATAGATTAAAAGTATTTTAATCTGATTTTTCATTACATTTTAGATTTAAAAATTTTGAAATCCACATGCACAAGCACATGTAGAAAATCCAACAGCGATATTAGAGCCACATATTCATATATATAAAGTAGCATAAAGTTTTAAAATTATTTTAAAATTTTAATTTTGGCTCATACATGTGATGTATGTGTTTATGTTCAGATTTGAAAGTATTTAGTTCTGACTTTTATTCATATATGCGATATATGAAAGCATACATAGGTTAAAATTAAATTTTACGATTTGAATTTTTATGTATGCGATATATGATAGCATGTTTAGATCTAAAATTAATTTTAAAAATTAAATTATATATATATATATATGATATATGATTGCATGCATGTTCTGAAAGTATTTTGAGAATCAAAAATTTATATTTTATATAATAAATTTAGATCTAAAATTATTTTATGATTTAAATTAATATGTGCATAAATCATTGGATATGGGTAGTTTTGTATTAGAATTTGTTGTCCAGGTATGGCTACCCAAGAGGGAAGGTGAATTGGATATTTTGAAAACTTTTAAATCAAATTAAAGCTTTAAACAATTACGTACTTCTAATTTAAGTGATTGTGTGGTGAGAACAATATATAGCAGCAGAATAAAACTAAGCTAAGTATTGAAAGTATGTAAATCAAATATAATAAAGCATAATACAAACACATAAATTTATAGTAGTTCAAAGCAACCTGCTCCTATGTCCACTCCCTAAGCTCTTTTTGAGAATTTCACTATAATCCCTTGACTATAGTATGTTTTCTTGAGCTCACAAATAAATCCAGTTGATTTTTCTGAGATCACCAACCATAATCCTACACCAATAGTTTTTCGAACTCACTATCAACCTAGTTAGTTTAACCTTGGCTCACCAACCATAACCAATACAACATCCAACTTTAGGCTTGGACCAACCTTAACCCTAAGTTTCTTTTTCCCAAAGTGTTAGATTTATTTTCTAGAAGTCAATTGTTGGTTGACATATTTATAATTCCAAGATTTAAACTTGTACTTATAATATTTTATTATCAATAAAGAATTTTTTATTTAATCATATTTATGTATCCATGTTTTGTCTTAAGAAATTAATAAAGATGATTTTGTATATTCTCAAAGTGTTAAAAATTTGAGATATTTATTAATTAATGGTTAATTTCTAAATACTCTCAAATAGTGATCAATCCATTCAAGATCGATGCACAGTTTACCTCTCTTCTGAATAGATGAGTCTCGGATCTATAGTGTAGAGGAACTGGGATAAGAGTACGGATGGTTGTTAGAGAATAACTTGCACTGAGTGTGACAAACATGAGAAACTACTTGGATATCTACTCACTCATCAGTGGTCTTCTTGATGCTACTGTGGTATGAGTGGTCTTTTGACCTACGGTGTCATTGGCTACTCGCAGCAAGACTACCGAGTTTGACTACACATTTTCTTGGTCCCTAGCCATTCAGATCCTTACTGTGTATATTGGCTACAGTAGGTTCTGATTCGCTATTTGGAGTCGGATAGACCTAGATAGAATCTATCGACCTTGGTAGAAAAGAAAATCCTATGTGATTTGTGAGATTGAGTTCAAAAAGTCTTTGGCCAAAGCAAGTATGAATATTGAAAAAAATTTCTACGGGATTCATAAATGAACTCGAGTCGAGCCAATCTAGCATATGACTGACAATAGGATCTGACGAGTTCTCTATTACCTCCATCAAGTCGGGACTCATGATAGAAAGACTAAATCATACGATAACTGCATCTACAGGTTCATACTTTCATTCTACTAGGTTGCCACTACATGCTACAAGATATCATTGATGGATTGTGGGACTCATCGAGTGTCGTCTTGATGATCGATGACCTTCAAAAGATAGAATTAGAAATATTCCAACCTACTGAAAAGAGTTTCGATGATATTATGATGGAGATCATAATATATCTCACTACCAGATAGAATGAAATCTATAGGGTCACATATTAAGAGATTTAATCTTGAATTTGCCAATTAGGCTTATGAAGTTTTAATTGAGTTAAGATTTATTGAAATCCTATTGATTTTAAGAGAACCATGCTAGTACATAGTTAAATCTAATTCTTCTCAGAACTTCGATTGGATCAAGTCCATTGTATTGAAACTAACTTAAATCTATTTGGGTTTAGTTGGGTGCCTAATTGTGAGCCCAAAAGGATTAGATTAAGTTAATGAGTTGGCTAAATTATCTTCTCATTATCTCTTCATTATCTCGTAATGTAGTGTGAAAATTTTAGAAATATATGGTGGCACCTTCCTCCCTTTTTGACAGGACCAAGGGGTGCCAACCCCTGGATAATATAAGAGGGGCCCGCCCCTCTTATGGCTTGGCATGGAAGGAGAGAGAGAGGGGCTACACCCCCTCTCTTGTGCATGAAAATCTTAAGGGGTGTCAAGTGTTGGTGCCTCATCTACCTACCCTCTATTATAAGGGGCCCCACTCAGACTGCTTTATCTGACTGGGCACCCCATATACTTGCCAAAAGAAATTGATGTCCTACCAATTAAGTTTGATTTTAATGAAAAAATTAGATTAAAAAGGTAGAAATCCTTATGACATAAGGACGTGCCTTTTTAAGTTAATTGGTTCCTATTTTGAATCAGAAAAGGGCCTATATAAATAGATCTCCTAGGGTTTTAATAGAAGTTATTTTATTAATTAAAATTAGATCCTCCTCTCTCTCCCCTCTCCATGCCACACCCTCTCTCTCTTCTCTTTTCAATGCCCAAGAGTTGAGCATCCCATCCTTCTACACGCCAAGAGGTGAGAAGTCTTCTTCTACAGTCAGGAATGAGGAGGAAAGGCTGTAGTTAAAGGTTGAAGTTGCAGCGAAGATCAAAGAGTTGATCAAGATTCTAAAGGTTAAGATCCTACTTGGAGAAAAGGATCTACCACGAGAAGAAGGTTTCAAGATTGATCTCGATAAATACCTGTAGAGATCGGACATGTGTGCGGCTCAAGGATCTTCGAATCTGAGATCATCAATAGCAGTGAATTTCTATCCATGCAAAAGTATTGAGAATTGATCTCATCCTTATTTATTTTTAGATTATATATATATCTTTACTCTTGAACTTGAGTTGGATTAGATATGATCTAATGTATGTGGGGTTAAAGAATTTAACCCGATTTTTTTTCGCTGCAATTGAAAAGATTTTTGAAATCTATATATGCATCCTACCAGTTTTTCTAATAGTGGTATTAGAGCCACTAGTTTTTAAAGACATGTATAATCTGATTTTTATCTTAGATTTGAAAATTTTGATGATTTAAAATTAATCTTGTGCTAGTATAAAGTTGTCCTGGTATAGGATTTACCCTCTATATTGAAAAGATTGTCCTAGCACAAGATTGATCAATTTTGAAAATTATTTCAAAGTAATTAAATCAATCTTTTAGATTTAAAAATTAGTATATGTGATATGTCTTATTTTATATTTAGAACTAAAATTAGAATGATTAAAAGTTCACATCAAACTAGTATAAGGTTGTCCTGGTATAGGGTTTACCTTCTATATTGAAAGGTTGTCCTAGTTTGATAATCGATTTCTTAAAAAATATTTTAAAAATATTTTAATCATTATTTTAGATCTGATTATATATATATATATTTGATATATATATATTTAATTTTAGATCTGAAAATTGATGTATATGTGATACATGTTTAGTTTAGATTTGAAGCTACATATATGTGATATATGACATTAGGTTTAGATCTGAAACTATTTCATGATCATAAGCTACTAATGTATGCAATGAAATATAATCTAAAATTATTTTAGATTTAAATTATGTTATTACATATGGGTATGGGTTGAATAAATTAAATCTAGTGATCAACTATAATTAGGGTTAAATTGATTAGATCAGATTAGAACCTGTTGTCGATTTTGAGCAGTTGATTGAACCTAATTAATAGTTGATTAGGATTAGGTCAAAGGGGCTCAAAGTCGAGTTTAGTCATAGTTGGTCACATCAATTCATATTTTGATGTGAGTTGATTGACTCAAGACTAAATTTGGCTCAATAGTTTGGATCTGTTTCAATAAGTTAATCTGATCGATTCTAATCAACCAATTTAGTATCTAAGGCAAGTATTTAGATGGTGGTTATTAATTGATTCTATTGTCTGACATGACCAATTTGATTGGTGTCTAAGAAAAGCAACGGGGGGATCCCCACTCATTTAACTTATCTGACCATCTTGGGAGATTCAGTTTCATGTTAGGTTACTTGTTGACTTGAGTTCACCCATGCCAACTAGGCTAGTTAGACATGTTAATGTGTTGACCTAAATTTGATCAATCGGTGTCAGATCTGCTGATTTAGAA
>KE509380.1:30043-44340 GCA_000441515.1 Elaeis oleifera | reverse complement strand
AGTGTACTCAACTTCCATCGATCGGTTGCTTGGAACCTTCTAAGATATCGACATGATTACACTTATGATGTAGACATTCTACCATTAATATTAGACATAAAATATAAATTGGTGTATCCTCCCACTCCTAGCTTTGATCTTTTTTCAGAATTAAGAACAAATCCTTAGTTCTTCTCAAGTACTTAAGGATATTTTCACAGCAATCCAGCACTCTCAGCCTGGATACAACTGATCTCTACTCGTGACATTCATAGTATAACTATATCAGTTCAAGTACATTACATGGCATACATCTATATCCAAGAGGATAGCAGACCCCTCTTCAAGATTTTTATGCTGAACCTTTTCAGCATCTACTCTCTATACTTTATTTGTGAAAACACAAACATCCAATTGTATGTATCTTTATAGATCTTTATATTCTCAGAATATAGGATGCTTGCTTCATGTCTTTCATAAAAATTTTATATACAACCATATTTTAATCGATGTCAGTATTGGACACTCCCACTGATCCTTTTGAAAATACATAATTCTTCATTTCTGATTAACAATTTGATCATATCATCAAAATGAATATTTTAACTCTAAGATTATTGCAAACTTTGTGATCTCTTATCACGAGAAGTGAAATCCATAAGCTATTCCATACAAAATCTTCAAAAGATATCTTGTCAGAAAGCTATTTTACATTTCTTTTTTGGAGTCGATGTCTAACATCGTCTCGTTGTAAGTTTTGAGATCATCTCTATGTTCCCTATCTCCCATGAGAAATGATTTTCTCTACATCCTCTGTTAAGCATATCCAAGTACCTTTCGAGAGGATGGAAGATCCTACTATATGTACGAGGTGGAAGAGGAACATACGTATACTGGCTCATCATGAATAGGTTTTTAGGTCCTATGGGTTGCTGCTTTTCAGAGACACTCTCTTTGAGCTTAACTTTCCTCCCACTGCTTCATCTTGATTAAATAATTTTCAAAAAGATAGCATATCGGGTCATAATTATATTGTAATCCTTTCAGAAGAAAAGCAGTATCCCAAACTCTTTTAAGATGAGCTTTAAAGACCTATCCTCTAACATATCCACCTACTATCCTTGACATAGGCTGGACATCTTTGAATCTTGAAATAATCAAGATTCAGTTCTCACCATGCCATATCTCATACGGTGTAGTAGAAATAGATTTAGAGAGAACTCAATTTCATAGAAATAAAGTATATCCCTAAAGAAACAAATAAATTAGTAAATCCATCATGGACTAGACCATATCTCATATGGTCCTATGATTCTTCTTAATTATCTCATTGAACTGAGATGTACTAAAAGAGGTCCAATATAAAATTATATTATTTTATGAGATAATCAAAAAAATTTTTCTTTAGTATTGCATCCTCAATTCGATCGAACTATCTTTAAGAATTTTTTTGATTTGCTTCTCTACTTTATATCTGAATTCTTTGAACCTTTCAAAATTTTAGATTTATATCTTATATATATATATATCCATACCATGACTGATCATCGATAAAGGTAATAAAGTATAGACAACTCCCTTTATTAGCACATTAAATCAGTTACATATATCAAATGTGTACTAGAATAAGTATCTCAGTGGTCTTTTCTTCTTATCTCACAAGAGTAGCTGATCATTTTTCTCAAAAAGATGATATACAAACTAGACATGACTCAACAGTCAATGAGCCCAAAAGCTCATATTTCTTTAGTCTGTTAATCATTTCTTCTCTTATATGACTTAGCCTAAGGTTTCACATATACTTAAGGCTTATCTCAACTTTGGATCTGATCAGTTACATATATCAAATCTGTACTAGAATAAGTATCTCAGTGGTCTTTTCCTCTTATCTCATAAGAGTAGCTGATCATTTTTTCTCAAAGAGATGATATACAAACTAGACATGACTCAACAGTCAATAAGCCCAAAAGCTTATATTTCTTTAGTCCGTTAATCATTTCTTCTCTTATATGACTTAGCCTAAGGTTTCACATATACTTAAGACTTATCTCAACTTTGGATCTCTCAGATCCAATGGCATTCACTACTTGCTCAATTAAGTTCATAAATGCATCACCATGCAAATGATAGAGACTGTCTCTAAGAACTAAATTCAAATGATAATCATAAAGGATAGATGCCTATGGCCATAATAGTAACTCTTACCCTATAGCCAATTTTAAGGATTATTTCTCAACCCTCTACCTTTCCATAGACTCTATATTAAAGTGCATAAAAATCACTAGAGTCTAAAGCTCAACTGGGAGAAGAGAAAATCGTAAGGATAGTATTAAGTAATTTTGACAAGCCTACTCAAGGCATGTCCTTATTTCTTTAAGCTCTCTACGTATATACCTTTGAACTTTTCAAGATTTGTTAACAATATTTTGATCAATTCAGATAAGATGCCAAGAAGGTCATTCATATGGTAGTTTACCATAAATTATCCATATAAACTGAAAAGGGATTGCAGGATCAAATCCATAAGCAATTCTTTGTGCATGGTAATGTTGAGCCTTTTAAGCTCCATAATGTCATTGATCATTATCAAATAATGATTATAAACTGACTACCCATCACGCATCTCATATGCTGTGCGACTCTGATCATCTCATAACACTTGTAAATGAATCAATGTCATTGGCAGTGAACATGTGCTCATGCATACGTTGAAGTTCATCAAACATGGATTTCAATATATAGCACCTATCTTTATTGTCATTGTCCATCCACTCATCAAGTATAGCTCGTTGACTTTGAATTGGACAGGTTGTTAACATTAGAATAACTTGGTAGAGAATATTGCTTAATTTTTCTAAAATTAAGAATGATTCTTAAGTTTGTAAGCTAGTCTATGTAATTAGTTTCGGTTAAATGGTTGATATCTAGGATTCAAGCTAGAAGATTGGAAGTTGATACAATAAACAGCAGAGAGTAAAGAATCTAATTAGATATTTGTACTTATTTCATAATTTGCTCTATAAATTTTTAGATGTAAAAAGACTCTCACTATTTTATCAGATCTCCCACACTCTCTGGATGGAGAAACGAAAATTCTAACGTGACAACTAAATTTCTAGCAGGTGCTGTGGTCCCACCGATGCCGTGCACCTCACCTAACAGTTATTAATAACACGCACACCGATGTGGGGATAACTCTTTGTCCAGATGCTTCTCTAAGCATGTTGCAGCGACTTGATCTCTAAGTCATATGGGCTCATCTAACAGTTATTGCCCACACTCCTTAGTTAAGTTATACCCACTGTTCACAAGCAGGTGTAAAGCCGTCATTGGGTCCCTCACCTAACAGTTTTTGAGTCCAACCCTATCTTTATGCTAGAGCAACTCTTTGCTAATAGAGTGGTTATGTATTTCAATGCAACTGAACCACTATGACTAGTCGAGAACAATCAACACCAATAGCACATCCGTATATCTACAACAGTGAAAGATCATTGGACTTAATATTAATAGAGAAGTTTTGGATTTAGATTTCATCTAATCAGTCATCACATGATCGATCTAATTGGCATGGGCTAAACCAAATCACCAAACAACCATATTTGAGACTCAATCTTCCAAATTAGTCAAGTAAGTAGAGATTGAGGGATCCCCCGTTGCTTTTCTTAGACACCAATAAATTGGCCAGATCAGTGAACAGAACTAATTAAATAATCATCTTTCAATTACTTACCTTAGATATCAATTAGTTAATTAGTTTAAATAGGTTAGCTTAGATGAATCAGATTCGAGCCATAGAGCCGAATTAGGTCCTTAGGTTAATTGATTCTATATATGGGTATCAATCGATTCGATCAACAATAATTGTATAATCTTAAGCTCTATTGACCTAATACTAATCAATATTTGGTTTAGTTTGATCAACTGCTAAATCGATTTAGACACATTATGATCAAATCAGAAACTCTAGATGTAATCCAATTACAAGACCTAATTTGATCTACCCATGACCAATCCCTCATGTATAAACACTAATTTCAGATCTTAAATCTAAATTATTAGATTTAAATTCTTTACTTGAAAAGTAAATTTTGATCTAAAAATAATTTTCAGATCATACATACAAATATATACCATATACATAAATAAAATTTAGGTCATAGAAACTGCTTTCAGCTCTGAACATACTTTTATATATCATATATACGAATCAAAATAGACCTCAAAACTTTTTTCAGATCTAAACAATAAAATATATATCACATACATGATAAAAATTAAATCTAAAATTTATTTAATCAAAATTTAATATCATTCTAGGATAATCATACAGCATAACAAGTTATGCCAGGACAACTTTATGTCAGAATGACATCAAAAACTTTTAAATTTTAAATTTTTCTCTACAAATTTTAAATCTAAATCCTAATCCCATACATACGATGTGGCTCTGATACTACTGTTGGGATTTCATGATTTCATGCATATAAAAAATTTTGAAACAAGTACGTAGTAGAAATTTTAAAATTTAGATTAAATCTAATTTAATCTAAGCATGCATAAGATCAAATCTTAAAATCATAAATAAGATTGACATATGTGAGATAGGATTCAGATTTAAAAATCAAATAGAAAAAAATAAATAGAGAAGATCTAATCTTCGTACCTTGACATGGGTCGATCTACACCATGAACTGATGATCATGAATGTCTTTCGAAGATCCTTTGAAACCGCATGTGTCTGATCTCTGTGGGTATCCACACGAGACTTCGATCTGATCAGAAACTTTTTGATCTTATCGAGATGCTAGCTCTCTTGTAGAGATCGCTCTTAACGGTTGAAAAAAAATTTTTTCTCTCAAGACACTCTTAGAGAAGAAAAAGAAAATAGGAGGATGACGATCTCTATGCTAAAGATCATGAGAAGAACCGTTTCTTCTCTTTTCTTTCTAAAATTCATGCACCAAATCTCTATGCTAGAGATGTAAGAACATATATCTAACTCTTGAACAAAGAAAAGAGAAAATTTCATATCCAACCTAGGATAAAAGAGAGAGAGAAGAGGTCCTAACAACCAATCTTTGGTTGTTGGTAAGAAGAAGGATAGAAGCTATCTTATCACATGCCATGCACCTACATGCCGTGCCCTCTCCCTAGGATTTTTCCACACACACCTTCCTATAATTTTGGCATCTTAAAATTGATCACCTCAGGTTGTTCCATGCCCCATGTTTAAATAGGAGAAGGGATAGTATTTAGGTAGGAGATAAGAGTCCAACTCTCTTAGGACTCTAGCTTTATGATGCTGCCCACATCCAATTCCTATTTGCGCCAATATACCACATGGAGAAAAAGAGTTTGATATGTTTTCTTACACACAAAAGAGGAGAGAGTGTTGGGTATAAGTGGCATCAAAAATCTGGTAGGCGTGGGGCTAGTTGGTGCATGAGAAGAAGTAAAGTTCAAACCATATAGGACTCCTCTTTAGGTGGCTGATTTAAACCAATAAATTTAACCAAATAAATTTTAACCAATTCTAATCATATTAGGAATTAACTAGGCCTAAATAGATTAAAATCTTAATCTAATTAGGAGCCCAAACTATTTAGATTAGAACCTAATCCAATTAGGAATTAGAAGTCACCTAATTAGAGGAGGATTCCTAGTCTTTTTGGACTCTCTCTTAGTGCTTGAGTCAAACTCAATTTAATCCTAATCTAATTAAATTTAGTACATCCATTAAAAAAAAAATTTGTCCAAATAGGAACCAACAATCTTTAATAGATCCTAATCTAATTAGAAATTAAGTCAAACCCAAATCCTAATCAGACAAGAAATTATTCTCCCATGCAATTTGGTTATCTCATAACCCAATTAGACTTGATCAAATCAAATCTATGTCAAGTCAAATTTAATTAATTTAATTAGACTTGATGCAAGCCTCATTGCTCAATCAAATTGAGTCAATTAGCAATCTAATTGCTAATTAATCTTTCTATAACTTACTAACTCTTTAGCGAGTTACTTAATTATAACTTTTGCATTGAATTAATTATCAATCAAATTGATAATTAAATCTTATTATGATTCGTAATCATAATTCAACCATCTGATCAGTCAAAAGTCTCTTTGTGTATGACTCCACAGGTTCTATTCTGTCTGGTAGTGAGATATATCGTGATCCCTATCACAAAATCATTAAAACTCCTTTCAATGCGTTGGAACCATTCCAACTCTGCCCATCAAAGACCATTGATCATCGAGATGATGCTCGTGGGTCTCACAATCCACCAGTGATACCTAACAGTATGTAGTGACAATCCAGCAGAATAAAAGGTGATGAACCTCTAAGTGTATTTAACTATGATATAGTCCCTCTATCGTGAGTCCTGATCAGATAGCAGGTCATGGATGAATTGTCAAATCTCATCATCGGTCATATGATAGATTCAATTAGCTCGAGTCTATGTGTGATTTTCATCAAAAATTTTCTATCAATCACACTGCTATGGCCCTAGACTTAAGGACTAAGCTTCTTAAATCCCATAGGACTACTCTCTTCTGCTAGGATCGATAGATTCTATTTAGGTGCATACCCTACTCCTACAATGGACCAACTGTCACCAACATCCACTACAAGGACTCATTGAGTCAATATTTATGTATAGTCAAACTCCAGCAGTCTCATTGTGAGTAGCTGTAGCACCACAGGTCAAAAGACCAATCATACTACCGTAGCATCAAGATAGTCACTAATGAGTAAGCAGATATCCATATGACTTCTCGTGTTGGTCATGCTTAGTGCTAGTTGTTCTCTAACAACCACCTGCACTCTTGCTCCAGTATCACTACACCGTAAACTTGAGACTCATCTGTCCGAAAGAAGCGATCCATGCACTGATCTATCTGAATCAATCACCATCCCCATGATGATCCTATGACCAATCACCATCCCCATGATGATCCTATGACCAGGAGTAATTTAAATTAACCATCAATGACACATGTCTCAAATTTTCAACTCTTTGAGAATATGTGTCATTATCTTTTTAATCTCTTGGATGATTCATAGACACATAAGATATGAATGGTAATATAAGTGCCCTTTAAGTACAAAACTATGTCCTAATAATATGATATGCATAAGCCAAGATTGGCTCCTAGGGCATACATCCAGCATAGTGGGCATCCCCTTCTCCTTGGCGTCACCTCCCCTTGGGCATCCCATCATCTTTGGTGTGGAGCTTGTTTGGGTGTCCCTCTTGCTGGTGTGAGGCATCACATCCAAGCCTCTCTCCCCTTCCTTTTGTGTCTTGCGAAGGTGCTTCAATCCGAGGCTTCATCTTACTTTCTTACGAAATTTGATATGCATGCAAAGTAAAGGGTTTGTGAATTCAGACCTACACGAGGCATTGGATTCAGAATCTTTGAGATTTTATTCCTATTCCATTGCATATCAAATAAAGATTTAATCTTTATTAAGCTTTTTTTAGAAAATAATTAGATGCATCCTGACTATCCATGTATTTTTGATAGAAACTGACTTTCTATTTCCTTCACTGGGTAGTCATGATACATTGCTAGATATCAATCTTGACTTGTAGGTTTGATCAAATTAAAGAGTTTAATTCAATCACCAATTAGAAAGGGTTCTAATTGCTGAACTTGGGTTAGCTCATTTTGGACCTTAATCGATTAGAAGGAGTCTAATCAAATTAGGACAACTTGCATCCGGACCTACTACTAGCTAGATGTGGAACCCAATGGACCACACATATAAAAAATTAGCCAAAGATCTTTTGATAAGGTTGATTGGAATTTTGGATCAATTCAGAGTTTTGGTAAGCATGCTAGCACATGTGGAAATCCTAGCTCCTTTGGAGATCAATTTGATCTCAATCCTTCCAAATTTGCTAATCCAATTTGGTGACCATTTGGGTTAGATTAAGCCACTCAAAGATAGCACTAATAGGGATCTTAAAGCCTTTATCTATGTTCTAGAACCAAAAGTCCAAGTGGTTAAGGACTCTTGGTGCTAAAGTGGAGTAGGGCGCATGCCCACTTTATTTTTAGCATGCAGAAGGACTAGAGTCCTTCTACTTTGGGTCTCACACCTATAAAACATAGAAATCAGCCCTTTACCTTCTTGGTGCTTATTTAAAGTATGAAATAGCCTTTTAAATTGGCGTGGAACTCTTCTGGATGTGAGGCGTGCATGCGAGAAAGCATGGATGCGTCTGTTTGTGTCGTAGAGTCCTTCTACCATTCAAATATTTTTTGAATGAAATATTTTATTAGATAATATTTCTTATTCATTACATCATTAAATAGAATATTATCTAGAATTTTTCAAATTTATCTGGAGGAGAGAAGGATGCCTAATACGCCTATCAGCATGCGTGCGTGCAGAAGGAAAAGCTCGAGGAGTTGTGACTTCACACCAACATATCTTCCAGTTGGGATATATTCATGCCTTGAAATTTGTGCCATTGGAAGCCTCTTACAAAGGGTATCCATGTGACAAAATTAGATTTAATCTGATTTGTAGAAGGGTGTTGAATACATCTTTTTCTATAGGTAGATGTGAGAGAAGGCTGAATCATCGTATCTAAAAATTAAGAATCCTTCTCATATAAGTCTCTTAATTTTTGATACGGTGATTTGTGGAACATGGGAAAAGATATATTTGGACCCTCTGGCACCCCTCCTATTGCTATAAATAGGGGACGACATATGAGGGTGGTCATTCAATCCTGACAAGTCTTATCCACTTCCTCCCTCCCTCTCTTACAACCCTAGTTCTTTAGGACAAGGTTTGTTCTTTTAAGACATGCCTAATCCTCTTAAGATAAAGGATTTAAGAAGTCCAGAAGATGGTGGTCAGATCTAATAGAAGGTTCTGAGAGATCCAGACTAAGATTTGAAGGAAGGTCTGATCGACTGATGGCTAGTCGAGTTTTAGGAGCTAGAACTCTTGAAGCAAGGTAAAGGAAGAGCGTTATCTTTGATTTGATTTTTATGTGGATCACCATTGGAGGGCAGACACTTAGACATCTCATGAAATTAGAATCAGCACTATAGATATTCTTCTTATCCAAGTTTAATTTAATTATGCTTTGATTGCTATAGTCAAGGGTTCTTGGGCATTAGGGTTTCGGTGCGTCAGGTATTTTGAATAAAATTTTAAACACCTAGCCCTTTCACTGTGCCACCAGAATCTAACAGTGGTATCAGAGCCTATCTTGATTTATACAATCAAAGGTTAGAATATTGTCTTGATTGTGATCAAGCTTGAATTTTTGGTTTGGTTCAAGTCGGATCAATGGTTGAACCCAATTGAACATCCAAACCCTAATATATCTCAGAGATATGTTTAGATGCTTGAAGTTATGATTTTGATCATGTTAATATATCTTGGAGATATGTTTAGTTGTATGAGGTCATGATTATGATTATGAGATATGATTAGATGCATTGATTTAGTGATTAGTTATCATGATTATTACGATACAACTATAATAATGCATCATTATGATTGGTTGAATTAGGATATGCATAAGACTATTAAAGCCCTCATAAACATCATATTAAGTTGTAGTGTTATGAACTAGCAGCTAACCAATTTTTTGAATCGATTAATCAGTTGATGTCTAAGGAGTGTTTCAAGTATAATGGTTCTTTAATTGGTTTCGTTTGCTGACCTGACCAATTTATTGGTGTCTAAGGAAGTAACGGGGGGACTCCTACCAATTTTAATACTTTTTAGTCAATTGGATTAGTTCAAATCTTGAATGATAGTTACTCAGTATTTTAAACACTACATTTGCCTTCCTTCATACTAAGCCAATATTCTGTCAAAAATCATAGTAGATTTGTTGTGATATCCACAAGGCTTGCTATGGAGATTGATGTAGGGTTTGTCTTGGTGCATATTACATGCTTTATGGCAATTCTCACTACATGATACCATAAATAAAAATATGTTGATCGATTTGTATAATGTGGATAGGTTGAGGGACTTACGAATTAGGTTCGCACAGAAGTTCTCCGATGATTTGAAATATCTTGACCCTGGTTCGATCAATGATAATAGGAAGGCACAGGATGTCTCTACGGATATTACCTGTTATCTTGGTGGCATGATAGGACATAGGAAGAATAATTGCAAGGATTACCTTGCAATCTTGAAGCAGGGTGCAAGTATTGTATCGAAAGATGTGTATATGATACAGACCTATTTTTATTAAGTGCATCAGACTCTGATACTTGGATATTAGATATTACCTATGGATCATATATATGCAATTTATTACAGCGACTACAGAATATCAGAGGTCTGAAAAGAGGTGACCTAGAGCTTTATGGCGCAAGTGGAGAGTCCATTAACATAGAGGCTGTGGATACCTATATGCTTAATTTATCTTCGAACAAGATTTTAAAATTAAAGACTGTTATTACATAGTTAAGATCATTAAAATATTATTTCTGTACCTTTGTTATTAAAACAAAGTTACGAAATAAAGTTAATGGGCAATGATTGCTCCATTTCTTTTTTAATAATTTTATTGCAATGATTATATTGATAACAATCTTTTAATTCGAGTGCTCAATAAAATATTTTTATATTGATAAAAATATGAAAAGAAAGTGAGAAGATGTAAATATTACATATCTCTAGCATTGCTACCTTGATCATATTAGTGAGTCAAAGATAAATAAGTTATATAAAGAAGAGTTCTTTGATCCATATGATTATGAATCATTGGAAACTTGTGAATCTTATCTCATAAGTAAGAGGATCAAGATTCTATTTTTTGGGTATAGAGACAGAGCAAAAGAGCTGTTAACCCTAGTACATTCAGATGTATGTGGCCCGATGACACCTTAGGTTAGAGGAGGATACTCCTATTTCATCACTTTTATGGATGATCTATCAAGGTTCAGATATATGTATCTTATAAAATATAAATCTGAAGCTTTTGATAAGTTCAAGAAGTATCAAAGTATGATCGAGAAACAAATTGAAAAAAGTATCAAGGTTCTTTGATCTGATCGAGGAGGAGAGTATTTATCCAGTGAATTTCTTGATCATCTTAAGAATTATGGTATTCTCTCTGAATAGACTCTTTATACACCATAGCTAAATGATGTAGTAGAAAGGAGAAATCATACTTTGATGGATATGGTATAGTCCATGATGTGCTTCAGTAATCTTCCAGTATCATTTTGGAGATATGCCTTAGAAACTGTCGCATACATATTGAACAGGATGCTTGTTGGAATTTGAGGTTTGAAGCATGCATATGTATTTCAAAAATTTAATTTTTAAACACTGTAGTGGAGAATAAGATTAAAATAATTTTAACTCAAATTTTACATGCATTAAAATATAAACAACATGGATCTATTTATATGCTGAAATTTAGATTGTGATCAAATCACATACCTGTTTCGCAATCTCTTTCTTCATATCCAGATCTGAAAGAGATGAGGCTCTCTATTATCCGTACAAGTATCCGACCTATACGAGTATCTACTTTGGATTAGCCTGAAATAGTCCTCTAAGATCTGAATTTTGATTCTCCAAAATTTAGCCTACTGAATCTAAACGAAGCCTAGATCGCGATCAACATTTGATCTTTCTCCTTGATCCTTATCTTCTCTTCCTCTCTAGCCTTTCTCTTTGTCTTGTGGTGCTATAGAAGACCAACAACCAGCAGATGAAGGGCCGCCCAACACCTTGGGCGTGTGCAACACTTGGGATGCGCATCCCAAGTATGGGGCATATATAGGATGCCCAAGGGAGAAGAAGAGAAGGGAGAAGAAAGAGGGGCGTGGGGAGCTCTTTTGGTGTGGAGAGGGGCTAGCTTTGATTGTACTAGGACCTTAGGAGAGGTCTCCTTTTATAGGCACAAAGATTGAATCCTATTCAATCATATAATACAAGTCCTATTTGTATTAGGATTCCTATTAACTTAAATTATCCAACTTACATTAGGAAGTCCATTAGGCGCCAACTATTGGAGCCCTTGCAACCATAATTAGACACCCTCTTTTGTACCCAAGAGACACCTCATATGAAAACTAAAGGCCCTCAAATCAATGGACACGCCCAAATTGAACAATTCAAAGTGGCACCCCATAATAACTATCAAGGAGATTCATAAGGGACTTGCACCCTTAATTTATGTCATCCATAACCTTAGACATCCAATAATTGGAGTCTCATAAATCTTATTCATATAGGTAATTAGCAGATAATTAAGTTAGAATTAACTTATCAAATAAGTAATCCTAACTGAAAGAGGAATTGGGTCCAACCATGTGCTAGCAAGGTTACCATGAACCCAATAGATTTCTCTAAATCCAATTGACAATTCATAGGCTCAATTACCAATTTCAGGTATGATCTCTTTGTTGTGTGACCTCATAGGTTCAATTCTATCTGATAATGAGATATACAATGATCTTTATCATTGAAACTCTTTTCATTGGGTCGAAATAATTTCACTCTAACTCAATCAAGGATTGTTGATCCAAACAATCCTAGTGAGCTCTCACAATCCACTAGTGATACCTAGCAGTATATAGTGGCAACCCAATTGAACTGAAATGAATCTCTAAGTGTAGTTAATGTGTGATTCAGTCCCTCTATCCTGAGTCCTAACTAGATGGCAGGTCATGGATAAATCGTCAAACCTCAACATCGGTCATATGATAGATTCGATTAGCTCAAGTCCAGATGTGATGTCTATGAAAACTCTTTTCCATCAATCACTCTACTGTGACCACAGATTCATGGACTTAGCTTCTCAAATTTCATAGGACTACTACTCTCGATCATGGTTGATAGATCCTATCTTGATACGCATCCTACTCCTACAGTGGATCAATTGTCACCAATATCCACTACAAGGGCTCATTGAGACCCATGTTTATGTGTCAATCAAACTCCAGCAGCCTCATTGTGAGTAGTAATACCATCTCAAGTCAAAGGACCAGTCATATAATTACAGCATCGAGACAATCACTGACGATTGAATAAAAATCTAAGTGATTTCTTATATGGTCACACTTAGTGCTAGTTGTTCTCTAACAACCACCCGTACTCGTCATCCTGTATCCCTACATAGTAGATTAGAGACTCATCTATCCCAAAAAAAGTGATTTGTGCATTAGTCTATCTAAATCTATCACCGTCCTCATGATGATCTTATGACTGGGAGCCTTTAGGAATTAAATACATGTCTCTAATTCTCAGCACCTTGAGAATATATATCAAAACTAATTTCATGGATGATTCCAGGACACATTACACATGAATGAAAAAGAATTTATCTTTTTATTGATCATATCAATATATTAAGTACAAATTATATCCTAAATTAATTACAATGTGTCAGCCATATTGGCTTCTAGGACGTACATCTAACAATCTCCCACTTGGACTAAAGCCAATTGGCCATAAATCTAAGTCCCATCTTTTCAAGGTGAACTTCCATTTTTGATTGCCTCAGCTGCTTGTCAGTGGGTCTGCCACATTATTTGTGAAGTCCACTTTTCATATCTTGACATATTTCTTATCGAGGTAGTCACGTATAATATGATAACACCGCTCGATGTGCTTTGATTTTTGATGAGACCTCGACTCCTTAGCAAGTGTTATGGCTCTATTGTTGTCGCAGTATAGTGGTATGGCATCCGATGTCATAACTCCAAATTCTGCAATAAACTTTTTGAACCAGAAGCCTTCCTTCGTAGCATTCGAAGCAGCGACATATTCAGTCTCTGTGGTCGAATCTACTATGATGGATTGTTTGAAACTCTTCCAGCTGACTGTACCATCATTGCAAATGAACACATATCATGATGTAGACTTTCTATCATCAGGATTAGACATAAAGTCTGAATCAGTATACCCCTCAACTCGCAACTCAGAGTCTCCTCCAAAGACCAAGAACAAATCTTTAGTCCTTCTTAAGTACTTAAGGATGTTCTTCATAGCTGTCCAGTGCTCTTCGCCTGGATTCGACTGATATCTGCTCGTAACACTCACAGTAAGGACAATATCAGGTCGAGTACATAGCATGGCATACATGAGGCTCCCTATTATCGAAGCATAAAGAATCTTACTCATGCACTGAACC
The DNA here is from genome assembly GCA_000441515.1 of Elaeis oleifera. Classification (NCBI taxonomy): domain Eukaryota; kingdom Viridiplantae; phylum Streptophyta; class Magnoliopsida; order Arecales; family Arecaceae; genus Elaeis; species Elaeis oleifera. The sequence continues at coordinate 30,214 of KE509380.1, read as the reverse complement.
TCCTCAGATGTGGTCGGACACATCATCTTAGAGAGACGAATACTATACCTGAGAGGTAAAAGATCTCTCTTGGAGTTTTTCATGCTGAACCTCTTCAGCACCTTCTTTATGTACAGCTTTTGTGACAGGCCAAGCATCCGTTTATGTCTATCCTATAGACCTTTATCCAAG
>KE509379.1:25767-36711 GCA_000441515.1 Elaeis oleifera | reverse complement strand
ATATATATACATATACATACATACATACATATATATATATATATATACATATATACGTATGTATGTATGTATATATGTATGTATGTACACATATATATACATACATACATATATATACATATGTGTGTGTGTATATATATATATATGTATGTATGTATGTACACATATATATACATACATACGTACGTACGTACGTACGTATGTATATATATATATATATGTATGTATGTATGTATGTACACATACATATATGTATGTATGTATGTATGTACACATACATATATGTATGTATGTATGTATGTACACATACATATATGTATGTATGTATGTATGTGTACATATATATATATATATATATATATGTATACATATATATATGTATAGATGTATATATATAGATGTATGTATATAGATGTATACATATGCATACATGTATATATGTATATATTTATTTATTTATTTATTTTTTCAATCAAAGCAATTTGATTTGTGACTCGGACCTACATGACACGACTGATTAATAGATACACTACAACATTCCACCTTTGTCATGTATTCTATCTCCGATCAAACTTGCCTTCCTCAACTTCAAAACAGCTGTGCTAACGAGCAATAGTGAAAGCTGTTGCTTGTTGCTTCAAAACTACAGGGCTAAGACTTCAAGGAGTTTGCAACTGAAAAACTACTGGGCACACGCCCTTCTGCAGGGTGGCACTTCTTTCGTCTATCATATGTATCGTTTGGCTTTGTCCCAAATCAATGAACTAATTAGAATTCTCAATACTCTACGACGTTGATGAGATATACATAATACAGTCTCTCTGATAGGGTTTAGAGTTAAAGCTTCAGTAAACAACTTGACTGCTTGAGTTTCACAATGAGGAACTATATATAACAACAACAACAATAATAATAATAATCATGATGATGATGATGACACAGCCATCCACAATAAGCAGCAAATAAAGCAGAATGCACCAACAAATATAGTACCAAGCTTCACAAAGCAGCAGGCAGAAATGTGACTTAGTTATATAACAAGTAATTTGATCATGAGGTTCTACTAAAACATCCCGCATAATATCAAGTAATTAACATTTTGCTAAAACTTGAAACAACATGCTTATGCATGTAAAGTAACACAATTTAATGCAACATGACTCAATGGTGCAAAATACTCTTGTTTACAATAAAATGCAGGCAGAAAGCCTCAACTAGAAATGTGCAGAATGCATCTCAAAGGTGATACTGACACACAAACAGAAAAATGAATACAGTCTAACTTAATCTGACCAAGAAATATTGCAATGAACATGCACCACATAACATATCGTACCTCTCTTGTGACTATACAAATCAGGTACCCATGAGCAACCTTAAGAAAGTATTGATGTCAAATGAATCAACATTGAGGAAATCAAAATTATGCCATTACATGGATCACCATTATGAGCCAAATAGGACAAATAATTTCACGACGGAAATAGGTGAATGTATGCTTCATACAGAAGGGAAGAAATGAAAAGAGTGCCCTTTGCAGAGTAAAGAGTCAAACCAACAAGTTCAGAAACATCATAAGCAAGTGACTAAATGCTTGTGACATCTGTGCCACAGCACTTGATGGGTCCTGAAATCACAGCTCATGATTGACAGCAGAAACTTTACACAGCATTTGGGTATTCATATGAGACTAGAATTAATGCTCATAGTAAAATCTTCAATTGTCATCAGGTATGCCATTTACATAAATAAAGAACTCACAATGTTGCATCATAATGAACAAATTTAGCAACACCGAAGTTTGAGATAGAAGCTTCAGTATCTGTAGCAAGTCAGTATCATTTTACCCAATATCTGTGTTTGTCATCAGTATCAATCTTGCCCATGCAATTCAAAGTAAATTAGAATGTGACAGTGAAAGTGAGATCTAGGATGATAGAAAAACTTACTGTGATTGAAATCAAGTCATTCATCATACTGCAACAAATTGTTTTGAAATAATTAAGCATATCAGCTGGATCATAGTAATTAGCATACAGATTCATGTCACCATCATATACCTTCCATGTTGCATGCGCTTTTTGAGAATTTACTGTATCCAATACTTGCAACCATGCTATCATGTAAAACAGGTATACAATATTGATAATACCATAGTCCACAATTTAAAAAAAAAGTCAACAATTGAAAAACAAAATCATATAAAACCTGTGGTACAATAGTATGGGAAGAACTATGCTATGGAATTTCTGTTGTTGGTGTCAATTAAAGATTTCATTGAGTGAGCAGTTCAGCAAGTGACAACTCTTAAGCGTTAAAAGCAACAAAAATTCAGTCCAAATTATCCAAAGATACAGAGGAACTGAATCATGTTTGTTACTTCATGTTTCTACAGAACACACCCACCACTAAAATTACAAAATGGCAGGCCCCTTGATGTAAGAAAGGATTTAACGATCATTGGCTGCCTTGAGAAAACTGAAACCCCATCTTCAAAATGACCATATAGAGCAGTCATTTTTTAGCTCCAGACGTGCCAAAAGACATCTACAGACCAGTAGAAGAACATGCAAAGAACAGAGAATCCACATAAACAAATTTGATCAACACTAGTACAGTTATAACTTATAACTGCAGCATTAATGAAAGGAACCATAATGGCAACCACTAGTATGATATCAAAGAAAGAGGAAGTAGAGTCATTACATCTAGACATCCAATAATATGACTTACCTCAATAGGTGTCATCAACTCAAAGGGCTTCTCCCAGCTAGACTGTCTGGTCTTCTTATTGTAATAATATCTAAATAATTAAATGTTGCAGCTGAATCAGAATAAGAAAAAATGGTCCAACACAGTAGGGGACAAAGATACAAATGAGCCAATGAAAGATGTAGAAATTACATCAAGCGCTGCCTACATTTATAATAAAACCAAAAGCCAAAAGCAAAAGAATGCAAGATCTGAAAACGCCGGAAGGAAAGAATGCCATGGAAGTATGAATGTCCATTAAAAATATACCTTTTTCCATCATCAGATGTGTGCACTTGCCAATCAGAAAAGGCCTGTTCAGCAGAGCTAGGTTGTGCATTTGTTGTCTGGATTTTTCAGAAGGAGAGAAGAAAGATGCAAGCAAGCTCCATGATCAACATGAATTTGGAGGGAACATTTTCATGCAAAGTAATTAAAAGTACGGAAGATTCTCACAGCAACTGTGCCTGCCACAGCTGAAGATTGTGCAGCAGCCTGCACTAAAGGTGTAACAAGAGGTACATTCTGAGTCCCAGGTGTAGACCAAGGTTGTCCGACCGCAGGTGTAACGGGTGCTTGCACCTGGGATGCTGGTTGATATTGGGATGGGGTATTGATAGTATGTTGTGGCTGGCCATAAGACATCGTAAACTGCAGTCATGTATTAGCACAAAGTCACATAACCAAAGCTAACAAAAGCAAAAAGAAAAAGGAGCAATATGTTAGCGGCAACTCCAGAATATGGATATCAGAGATCTTACTGTATAAGATGAAGAAGAGGCATTCTTATGCCACCTAAATTAGGCAGATGACCGTTAGGCATCTGAGGATTTTGCTGGGGCTGCAGTGTCCCAGATGTCATAGGCCTGCTTGGGAGAACATATGGCATTGGAATTGCTTGTGAAGACTGTGATGTTGCTGGGCCTGATCTTGGAGGTAAATGGTGTGCAGGTTGTTGACTTTGATTAGAAGGCATTCCAAAATTTGAACCATGAACACCTTGTCCAACAGGTCGGAATTGCTGAGAGGCTGCTGGGATGAACTGATGCATTTGTTGAGCTGGAACCACAGGCCTAAACTGCAACATCCTCATAATAGCATGCTTTTAGATATAGTGAAGGGAATTCAGCATATAGCAACATATCTGAAATTCCAGCAGAGAAATATATTCTCACCTGCATAGGCATTGGTGGACCAAAATTTTGAGGTGGAACTGTGGACCTGACCACTGCAGGCCTAAGGGCTTTACAAATAAATAACACAGTATTATGTTCATGCAACAGAAAAAAGACCAAACAAACAAAAGGAGGGCAAATTCATTTAGATTGACAAGATGGTACATCATTAAAATGGCAAGAGAATTAAAGAGTTATGTATGCTACATGTGCCCCAGAAAAATGTGGATTGCCGGCCATTCATAGCAGAGATTTAAGCAGCAACAAGCACTAGAATAGCGGTAAGACTAACATCAACAGTAAAAATGAATAATTGAATTGGATTAAAAAGGCAGTCAAGGATCCAAATCCCTCATCAAACTTTCAAAAGTCAAAAAAGAATAAAATAAACATGCATTTGAGGCAGCATTTGGTAGTAAGATAAGTTCAGTTTCTTATGTTCATACCAAAATGCATAGCCATTCAGTTGGTTGTGGTTCCTCCTGAACTTCTCTAATTTCCTTACGATCGAACAATGAGAAATTACATATAGTTGAATTTGTAACACACCATGCCAATGTTCTAACACACAAGCAACATTTAAGATATTAAAATCTCATCAAGGACATTATGAATGTTACCAGGACCTCACTTTAAATGGCCTGATAAACCTTCCCTACTCAAACCTTGTTACATGATACACTAAGAATCTCAATGAACAAGAAATATTTAACCAGTATATGATCTCATTGCATTAAAAACTCATTGCTAGAAAAATATTGTTTAGGCAATCTATTCAAACCAAAAAATAACCATTATAATGTATCTTTTCATGTGGGATATTTACTCAAGCATGTCTACTCGACAACAAATTAAAGCAATTATCATTCAGCACCATCAAACCATTCAACAAATAAATATTTGAGTGTTGCTATTGCATAAGAATAAAAATGGATACTGATATGATAAAGGACAGCAGAAAATCCATGTCCTTTGACCTGATATCTAAGTACATGATGGGGATGGACATTTAAAATATAAAAGATATAAAAATCCCTCTTAGGGAGTAAAATACAGCTTAAAGAGGCATCTCTCTTGCAGTCCTCAGAAAATAGAGACAAGGGTCTTTCAGGGCATCCATAAATACATTCGTGATTCATAATGCAGCTAAACAACTACCCAACTAAACACCTGATATGCCAAAATTCTTGGGAATAGTCTTGCACATCATGTTCATTATAAAGAGGTACACCTGTTTATATGCAGAGATCGATACATCTCCAATATACAGATAATTCTTTCAAGTAAGACAACAAACAAGGCCGTGTCCCCCTCAAAATAATCTCGATAGTCTTGTTAATAAATATGGCAATAGCCAACAATCCAAGATTCAATTTCGAAGGAATAACCATTCTGGGCTTATAATATTAAATTTTAAAGAATAAGCCTACCATTGTTCTATTGTGAACTGATAATGTACCATGGATTCTATTGTTCTCACTCCAGCTCTTCTCTATATACTGAACATCTGAACCGCTAAACTTCACCTCCTTCAGTTCATACCAATATTCATACTTTTCAGCATGCATGGCTTTCATTTTTCCTCTAATAAAAAATGATAGTAAAAGCAGTTGACTGCAATATAAACTTTACGACAAACCAGGAAACAAGGTGTTAGGAAAGAAAAGAAAGAAAATGGTTTATTATATGCCCATCTTACAGTAACATTCATTTCCAACTCACATAAGCCTTCAAATTTTGAATAGCTAAATAACTGCTTAGAGTGTATATTTTAAGCCAAATAATCTAGGTCAATTTTTCAGCTGAAACTTTAGTGGTCCTCCATATTTAATTTGGTACCAACACGAGGATAAAATGTTTATTTGATCATAATACTTTATATTTTAAGTTATGGGAGGAGAGTTAAGGTGGCTAGCTGACTACTTTAACATTGGCATTAATATGTATGACAATGTTAACGAAATCAGACATGGATCGTAGAATTTTTCATACAAAGGACAAGACTTTGGAGTTAAAATATCAGAATCACATACTCCCATGTCGATGCACATAAGCAAAGGATTAAAGGACATTGCTTACCCTTCACCCAGAGGAAGGCGCCACCATTCACAGTCTCCGTACACAGAGATGTGCCGAGGTCAATATCGGTTCTGCCCTGATGCGGCAGGAGAAAAGTGCAAAGTTAAATTTGATGCAAATGGATAAATCCCTAAACCTACCACATGGGGAGACTTAGCTTAAGCACACAAAAAGAAAAAGAACCCTATCTGACCCTTTCTCACTAAAACAGTTCTGCGAGCAAAAAGCTCCGACACTGATGCCTGAGGGCATCAGAAACAAGCCACTTGATCTAATCTGAAGGCCCCAACCATGTTGCACGTAATCTTGAAGAACCCAAGCAAACGGACAATCGAAACAATGGCGGCAACTACCACCAAGGAAGGATTTAAGGAAACAAGCCAAATTGTGCCCGAAGCCTCTGAAGCTTCAAAGAAGCCCTATTGCGATCATTCAAGAAAGGAACGAGACTTTCTACGGTTGTTCGTTGTTCCGGCTTCCGTGTTCGAGCATGGAGAAAGGGGGATGGGAAGAGAGGGCAAACAAGGGGCAAATACCCGAAGTCGCTCGGAATCGAAAGGCGACGACGCTGCGACGATGCCGAAAAGGACAGAGAGGAGGACTCCTCTCTCGCTCTCGTCCGCTCCTCCTCCTCCTCCTCCTCTTCTCACTCTCTCTCCCTCGGTCGTTCTGCTCGCCACCCACGCGAACAGAGAGAAGTTGGCCTGCCGCTTGGGTCCGAATCGCGGGAAGAATCTGTTACCGGGTTGCCGAATTTCATATCAGTGCGGTGGGTGTTACCTTCTGTTCCTTGCCGTTCGATCTTTATCTTACGGCAAGCGAACCGCTGCACAGGGAGGTCGGTGTCGAACCGGTGGCTAAGGCAGCAAACATTGCCACCAAGGCCGCCGGGCCGCCACCCAACCAAGCAGTTACCATGATCCGTCACAGAGCCAAATTCTGATTACATTGACATGCCCAAGACCCCGCAGCCGATGCGTTAGCAGCTCTCCGAGTGTTGAGGCTACCGGTAATTTAACATCTGCATCACCCTTTTTTTTTTTTTTTTTGACCCTTAACATTCTATAAATAGATATAATAATAGAATAAATATAATAAAGAACCATATAATAACATATTAATATATATTAATGATATCCTATTAAATGAATGAAGGGCTCGGCATAGTTGAATCTTTATTTTAGATACATACCACCATAACCCAACAATGTGCATGGTGTAATTTTTCTCCTTCCTCTAATTTTTTAAAATTTAATACAAGATAGATAAAATAGAATATAACTAATATGCAACCCACACAAGCGGGATACATCTTTTATTTAGAAGATATAACATCCTAAAAGAATTAATTTTGTTAACTATATAATTTTTTAAACAATAATATATATTTTATTAGTATATAAAATTTATTTTTTTAATAATATTTTATAATAGTTTATTAAAATTTATTTAATAATATATTAATATATTCTTAATATTATTAATTTTCAAAATATTATTAATAAAATATTATTTTCTCAATTATATTCTTATTGAGATGCTATTTTTTATCATTATTATTATTAATATTGTCGCATTAAGGTTATAACAAAATCGATCATAGAAATACTTGGAGAGTTGCAAGATTCTGCATTGAAATGCTCTTTTATTTCTACTATATTAAAAAATATCCTTCAAAAATCCTTTCATATGTGAGTACTTAATCGTAAATATGATAGACGGAGGCTTTGCCAATACCATCTTTTTTATTTAGAAAGCTTATATTCTTCAAATATTTTTATTAATTACAATATTTAGGAATATAAATATATAGACATAAAATATTTAGAAATATTTTATCAAATATATATTTTATTAATATATATTTCATTAATATATAAAATACTTATTTATTAATAATTATTTTATCAAAAAGTTTGAGAAGAAGCCTCCATCTCAAAAGGTCCATCTCTCTTTCTTTTTAATCGCCGAGGCCTTTATGTTAAATGTATGTCCTAGAAGTCAATTGTTGGCAGACATATTTTGTAATTTTAAATTTATTTTATATTTATAAAATTTTTATTATTAATAATAGATAATTTTATTTCAATCATATTTATTTGTCCATGATTTGTCCTAGAAATCAACAAAGATAATTTTATATATTCTCAAAGTGTTAAGAATTTGAGGCATACATTATTAGTGGTTAGTTTCTAAATACTCTCAATCGTAGGATCATCATGGAGGACAGTGATCAATATATTTAAGATCGATGCATAGATCACCTCCCTTCCAAGTAGATGAGTCTCGAGTGTGTGGTGTAGAGACACTAGGATGAGAGTGCAGGCGGTTGTTAGAGACAACTTGCATCGAATGTGATTAACATGAAAAATTACTTGGATATCTACTCACTCACCAGTGATTTCTCAATATTACAGTGGTGTGAGTCATCTTTTGATCTGTAGTGCATTGGCTATTCGCAGTGAGGCTACTGAGTTTGACTGCACGTTCACTTGGTCCGTAGCCATTAGAATTCTTGCTGTATATATTAGCTTCAATAAGTTCAGATTTGCTGTTTGGAGTAGGATGTACCTAGATGAAATATATCGATCTTGATAAAAAGTAGTCCTATGTGATTTCAAAGCTGAATTCAGAAAATCTTTGACCGAAGCAAATTTAAATACTGAAAAAAAAAATTCTAAAAGATTCACATATGAACTTGAGTCGAACCAATCTGGTATTTGACTGACGATGGAATTTGATGAGTTCTCTATGACCTCCATCGAGTCAGGATTCACGATAGAAGGACTGAATCATACGGTAACTATATTTAGAGGTTTAGATTTTTTTATTCTGTTGAATTGCCACTACATACTGTTAGATGTCACTAGTGGATTGTGAGAACTCACTATGGTTGTTTACGAATCAACGATTCTTGTTGGATTGAGCTAGAATTGTTCTAGTCTATTGAAAGGAGTTTCAATGACACTGTGATAGAGATCACGGTATGTCTCACTATCAGACAGAATAGAACCTAAGACTTCACACACAAAAAGAGCTTGACCCAATCAATGATTTTGATCAAAGTCAAATTATCAATTGGATTGATGATTTGAATTGATTTATAAGTTTATAAATTTAGTAACTGCTAATTATTAGCAGAGGGTCTTAATTGCAAGTATTATAATTTAATTGAGATTGATTAAATTATAGATCAAGTTCTAATTAATTTAAATCAAATTTGATTTAATTGAATTTGATTGAATTTAATGCTAATTAGGTTTAATTGTCCAAATTAGATTTGGATTTCAACCATGATTGGATCAAGTTTGACAGCCTTTTGAATTTGATTCGAATCAAACTCGAATTGGATTCGATTTGAACTTGGATTGAACCCAATTGAACATAATCTCTTAAGCCCAGGCTCCCTGGGCTTCTCTCTCCACTTGGCCGACCAGAAGAGGGATGGGGTGATGGTTTTCTCATGCAATCCTTCTTAGAGCACGTGGGTTGTTGCACCCACCTTCTTGATTGGTTAGGACTCTATATGATAAGTTTTTATCCTAACTAAATTTAGTTTGAATTTAAAGTTAGTTATGGATTAATCCTTATCATATTTGGTGTGGAAAAGGAGGGATTTGTGCGACAAATAAAAGGGGTTGGGTCGTGTGACAATTTTCTTCCATAGAAGTGTGCGTTGACTCCTTCCTATCGTCATTCCTTCTTCACGCCTGCCTTCCTCTCTATTCCATCTCCACACCCCACTCCCTCTAGATTAGATCTGAGAGAGAGCCTTTAGAGAGAGAAAAAAAATCAAGAAAGGGTTCTTGATTCTTCTTGGTGATTGGGATCAATCCCTAGGATTCAATAATAGGGCTGCTTGAAGAATATAAAAAAAGGATCTTGATCCAAGCCAAGAAACGAAGCTTGCAAGAAAGCTAGCACTCTGAGGGCTTCGGAGTTCTGATTGAGACATCTTCGTGTGGATATCAGTAGAGTCTAGGTATGTGTGTGGCTACGACAGAAATCCTAGACATCCATAGGATCCAATCCGAAGAAAATAGGGAAAAGCGATCAGGTATATTTTCTTTCTTTCTGCTTTGATTTCGGATCTAATTTATAAATTTATTTATACATGTTAAACGACCTTAGGTGATTTTGATTTAATATCAACATACTTAGATTATATAAAATATTTTTATGTTCTGCTTCCGCTGTAGTTAACGTAACTTGAATAATCTTGCATGCGAATCACCCTGCAAACTAATAGTGGTATTAGAGCCACATCGATCTAACATGTTTTAAATAAATTTTAGACCGGAAATTATGTTCATATGATCTAATTTATTGTTCATATATCTGATATGTGAAAGATAATATAATCTAAATTTAATAGATTACATATTTTGATATGTTAGATTAAATTCCTAGTAGCCTAGTACTTGGATTGGGTGCATCACCATGGCCGTCCGATCATAAAAAGAAGCAAGGGTTAAAGCCCCTCACTTATCCATCAATGGGTTCTCTTATGATATGTAGAGGTGCCATTTGTGATGATCTCCTATGAAGAAGAAACGCAAACAAAAGATCTTAGGTGTATCAAATACATATTTTAGATCTAAATTTGTTTTCATGCATATATTATGTTGGTGCAAAAATCCGCCGGCGTCGAAGATGCTGGAGTCGAGGGTGCCGCGGTCGCCGTCGGGACCTACAAAAGAAGTCTAACCGGAGTTGGGATTGCTCCGGCAAGACCCTCCGACGCTCAAGTCAGTTCTCTGCCTCAACAAGAATGGAGTGCTCGAACAGAAATTTTAGCAGAGTTTTGAGATAGAGACGAGAGCTTAGAGAATAACGTATCTGGGGGGCCTTATTTATAGGCAGAGGACGCAACAGACTTGATGGCGACGCCTGTAACCGCCTGATAGTGGGCCGTTCAGGAGTTTGGTTACGGAGGATA
>KE509376.1:0-11930 GCA_000441515.1 Elaeis oleifera | reverse complement strand
TTTTTGCACCAACAAATCTCATTCAATCTTGAATTCTTTTTGGATAAGGAGATAAGGGAGAGAGGAGAGAGAACCTTAGAGGGGCATGCCAACCTTGGCCATGCCCTCTCTCTCCATCCTTTTATTACATGCACGCCCCATGAAGGGGGGTGTCGGCCCCTTGCTCTATGTGGGCGGCTCTCCCTCTTTATGGCGTGTGAGAGGAGAGAGAGTCCCAATCCAATTGAAAACTCCTCTCCTAACCTTAATTATATTAGCTCCAAATAAATTTGGATTAGGTTAAGTCAAATCCTAATTTGATTAGGAATAGATCCAATTGATACCAACTTAAACACAATTTAATTTATACAAAGCCCAATCATTAATTAAATGATCAAATCAAATGATTAATGATTAATTTCAGCAACAATTGCTTATTGTTCTTCTTTTAACTCACTAATCCTTAGCAAGTCCTCTCTTGTAACTCTTGCAACTTAGTCCAATCGTCAATCAAATTGATAATTGGGTTCATCTTTGAATCAAATTCATAACTTGAGTATTCGGTTAAGTCAAAATCTCTTTTGTTTGTGACCTCATAGGTTCTATTCTGTCTGGTAGTGAGACATATCATGATCTCCATCATGAATATCATTGAAACTCTTTTAATAAATTGAAATAATTTCAACTCATTCAATGAGAATTATTGACCATTAATCAATTCTCGTGGGTCTCACTATCTACCAGTGACGCCTAGCAGTATATAGTAGCAACTCAGTAGAATGAAAGAGTTTGGACCTCTAGGTGTAGTTAATATGTGATTTAGTTCTTCTATCGTGAGTTCCAACAAGATGGAGATCATGAAAAACTCATCAAACCCCATCATCCGGTATATGTAAGATTTAATTAGTTCGAGTTCAACTCATAATTTCTCATGAATTTTTTTTCCATCAATCACAGCATCGTGGGCATGATCTTAAGAACTCGACTTCATAAAATGCATAGGACTACTCCATAACTACTAAGATCGATAGATCCCATCTAGGTGCATATCTTATTCCTACAGTAAATCTACTATACCCAACATACACTATAAGGACCTACATGACTAGGAACCAAATGAATATGTAGTCAAACTATAGCAACTTCACATGAATAGTTGAGGTACTGTAGGTCGAAAAATTATTCACACAACTACAACATCGAGAAAGTCACCGACAAATGAGTAGACATCCAAATGACTTCTTATTTGGTCATGCTCAATACCGTTATTATCTAACAACCACCTGCACTCTCCCTCAGTGTTTCCATACTATAGACTCGAGACTCATCTATCCCAAAAAATTGATCCATGCACCAACCTCACCGAGTCAATTATTTCTCCATGATAATCTATCGGTCAGGAGCAATCTAAAATTAACCATCAATAATACATATCTCAAATTCTCAACTCTTGAGAATATGTGTAATCATCTTATTAATTTTTTGGATGATTCAAGGACACACAACAAGAATGGTATAAAAATTACTTAATTTATTAATAATAAATATGTCCAGTATAAATTTATATCTTAGAATAATACAATATGTCAGTCAGATTGGCTTCTAGGGCATATATCTAACAATCTCTCATTTGCACTAAAGCTAATCTGTCATGTATCTAAGCCCCATCTTCTTAAGGTGGGCTTCAGTCTTTTGCTGGCTAAGCGGCTTAGTCAGTGGATCCGCCACATTGTCCATAGAGTCAACTCTCTGCACATATACGTATTTCTTCTCAAGATATCATGAATGATGTGATATCGTTGCTCGATGTGCTTGGACTTCTAATGAGACTTGAACTCCTTGGCTAGGGCTACGATACTGTTGTTATCGCATTACAGTATAATGGCACTGATATCATGACATCTAGTTCCATAACAAACTTTTTGTATCAAAATGCTTCCTTCATGGCTTCTGATGCAGCGATATACTCAGCTTTCATGGTTGAATCCGCAATGATCGATTGCTTGAAACTCTTCCAAATAATCGAACCATCATTGTATAAGAACACAAATCCTGATGTAGATCTTCTATTATTTATGTCAGACATAAAGTTTGAATCAGTATATCCTTCAACCCGCAACTCAGATTCTCCTCCAAAGATCAAGAATAAATCTTTAGTTCTTTTCAAGTACTTAAAGATGTTCTTTACAACTATCCAGTGCTGCTTGCCTAGATCCGATGATATCTACTTGTGACGCTCACAACAAATGCTATATCAGGTCATATACATAACACGACATGCATGATGCTCCCTATTGCTGAGGTATAAGGGATCTTGCTCATCTTCTGAATCTCCTCAGATGTGGTTGAACACATCTTTTTGGAGAGATGAATGTCATGCCTAAGGGCTAACAATCTTCTTTTTGGAGTTTTTCATGCTGAATCTCTTCAGCACTTCTTCTATGTACATTCTCTATGAAAGGCCAAGTATCCTCTTTGATCTATCTCTATAGATTTTTATTCTCGAAATATAAGATGCCTATCCTAAGTCTTTCATGGAGAATTTTTTTGTCAATCAATTTTTGATCGAAGTCAATATGAAAATATCATTTTTAATAAGGAGAATATTATCCATGTATAATACAAGAAACGTAACAATACTCTCACTAACCTTCTTAAAGACACAAGGTTCCTCCTCATTTTTGATGAAATCAAATGATTTGATTGTATCATTAAAATAAGTATTCCAACTCTAAGATGCTTGCTTCAATCCATATATAGATCGATGCAGTTTGCAGATTTTGTGATCTCCATTATTGAAAGTAAAATTCAAAAACTGCTCCATATAGATATCTTTCTTAAGATATCCATTTAAAAATATAGTTTTCATATCCATCTTCCATATCTTATAATCATAATGAGCTGCAATGGCAAGCAATGTACGGATGGACTTTAGCATGGCTACAGGTGAAAGATATTCTGATAGTCAATACCTTCACACTGACTATAATCTTTTGCTACGAGCCTAACTTTATAGGCCTCTACCTTTCCATCTTCATCTATTTCCTTTTATAGATCTGTTTACATCCAATAGGTACTATACCTTTTGACAGATCCGTCAAGGTCCATGGTTCACATGTATGGAGTCAATCTCTAACTTCATAGTATTCAACCACTTTTCAGAGTCGATGTCAGACATCACCTCATCATAGGTTTTAGGATCATTTACATATTCCTTATCTCCTATGAGGAACATTTTTTCTATGTCCTCTATGATCATCCTTATGTATCTTTTAGGAGGATAGGAGACCCTACTAGATCTACGAGGGGTGGAGGTACTACATCTACTAGCTTAGTTTGATCAGGTTCTAATTGGTCTATGATCCACTGCTCTTCAGAGACTTTCTCTTTGAGCTCAATTTGCCTCACACTACCTCCATCTTGGGTAAATTATTTTTTAAAATATGGTATGTCGGCTCACAATCAATTGTGATCCTATGAAAGTAAAATAATATCCTAATGACTTTTAAGATCTCCTATAAAATAAGCTCTCATAGACCTAGCCTCTAACTTGTCTGTCTACTGTCTTTTGACATAGGCTAGATATCCCCAAGTCTTGAGATGATCAAGACTCGACTTCATATCATGCCACATCTGATATGACGTTGTAGGAACAGATTTAGAGAGTACTCTATTTAACAAATAGATCACAAAAAGTAAAGAATGTCCATAAAGAATAAAGATAAATCAGTGAAGCTCATCATATATTGGACCATATCTAATAGGGTCCTATTTCTCCTTTCTGATATCCCATTAAGGTGAGGTATACCAGGAGGTTTCCATATGAGACTATGTTATTTCCTTAAGATAGTCTCAAAATTCTCTACTATGAGCTTGGAGTGGCACCTCCATCGATGGTCCAATCCTGCTGTATTATGATAGCACTAGAACCATAGCTCAGGCTAATGAATATAGTCCCATCAGAGAACCAATATATTCTGCATCGTTATCACCTTGTACGAGAGATCGTGGATCAAGGTGACATTGAGCTTCAGAAGATCAATGAAAAAGAGAACTCGACTGACCCATTTATTAAAGCCCTTAGAGTCAAGGAGTTCAATGAACACAAATAGAATATGAGTATTCGATTTCTCCTAAAGCCAATCGTCAATCTATTGATAGTTGTGCTCATTTGTACTTGTATATGAATTATTCAATAATAAAAGTTATTTAGCATTTTTATCACAAATATTTATATCTTTAATCTGAACTCCTAGATTGTGATGAAGTCCTTAGGATTAATTTAAATAAAGAATTTAGTCCTTAAATTATTTTCGATCAAATAATACATTATTACTAGGATGATAACGATATCAAGTATAGGTCGTTGTATGCCATATGGATTGGTTGTCCTCTTAACCAAGGAGTGTAGAGACACTGGTATGGCATGCACATAGAATATATGAGTATATTTACACCCAATATGATCGATTATGGAGCATTCTGTTGTCGAGAGTTACTCGTGAAGGGTATGGGTATAAGTGTCCCTCTGACTTAAGATCATCACGGTGACGTACAAGTAATTCACTGTACTTTGATGCTGGACTACTTGAATTTTTAATTCAGTGATGAAAGATTTTTAAATGTAATCAAGTACTTATCAAGTCAGTGCATGAGTCAAGATGGAATGGATCCCTCCGAATAAGTAAAAGTTAACACATTAGTGTATTTCAGTTTAGTAAAATCTTAATCAGGATAATCCATATGATAGATTTGAAAGATTGAAATATAATGTGGTTGACTATTCCAAGGTTGACAGTTAAACCCTAGGTCACCTTCAGCATTAGGGTCAAAGAGAATTAAACGGTAACCATATGTCAGTAGATTCTTGAATGTTGCTTTACAATCATTCGGCCCATCCGGACGTCGGATCCCATTACTAGATGGTTACATCGATTAGTTCAAAAAGTTATTCCTAAGCTACCGACTTAGGTTCGAACCTATAGGATCATACCTAAAGAAGTTACTATCTGATCATGTGGCTGATTGATGATTGAAATCATTCTAGGTTGTAATTATCAATTCGATTGATGGTTAGCCTTATGCAAAAGTTGCAGTAAATTAACTCGCTAAAGGTTAGTGAATTATAGAAGGATTGATGAGTGATTAGATTGCTAATTAGCTTAATTAAATTGAGTGATGTGATTTGATTCAAAACTAATTAAATTAGATTTAATTGGTTTGATCTGATTAGATTATGAGATGACCTAATTATCAAGGGTGAATGGTTCTTGATTTGATTGAGACTTGGGTTTAATTAAATTCTAATTTGATTAGGATTTAATCATGTTTGGAACCTAATTGGATTGGATTCATGTTATTCAATTGGGTCTAACCTAATTTGATCAGGTTGGAGACTTAATTAGATAAACATTAAAGAGTCCAAACCAACTTGGACTCCTCCTTACCCTAGCCGACCACCCATGAGTTGCCGCCCACTTTCTCATCGCTAATTTTAGATTGGCATGAGAAACTCCATGCCAAAGGAAAGTTGTTGCTCACTCTTGATAGGGATCAGGAGTTTGGATCAATTGGTTGATCCAATCGAATTCAAATCTGATTTGAATTCAAGCTTAGATGAGAAACTCGTCTCATCCAAACACCCCATCGCCCAAATCTATATAAACCCCTGATTTTCATGTGCCAAACATTAGTGGAGATCCCTTGAGGCATGAGTTAGGGTTTCAGGCGTGAGGTCTTAGGGTGGGCGGCCTTTTGTAGGCATGTAATCTAGAGGAGTTCTTCCTCCTCTTGGGTGAGCATCCTAGAAATCTGTTCTAGGATTTTTGGGTGAGAAAAAAGTCAAAAAGAAGAGAGTTCTCCCTCTATCTTTCCATCACCAGTTCCTCCTTATTCTTCCTATGATTTTGAAGGAGTCTGAGAGATCCATAGGAGGAGAAGATCAGCCATCTACAAGTTTCTAAGCGAGCTAGCACTCCCATAGAAGCTGATCAGCATGCTGCTTCGAGTGGATCACTTGTAGAGGTCGGACACCCTATGCTGCTGTGAGCAACCAATAAGACTATGATTTTTAGATGCGGAGATCTGCTACCTGAGCTAAGATATCGAGTTCTAAACTCATACTTGATATATATATAATGTATGATGTAGATATGATCTATGGTTGTATGTTTGGATATGATCTTACATGTAGAATTTTATTTTTAGATTTTTATATGCATACATAACATATTATAGATCCTAAGATAGGCATTAACATTAGATCTTAAGCATGTAGTATAGATTAAATTATTTAATCTAATTTTTTACTACATAATTTTTTTAAAATACATGCTATACGCCTGTCAGTTTTCCAACATTCGATATTATTCTGATTGGCTTTAGTCTAAGTAAGAATTGTTGGAAAATATATCGTAAAGTCAATCATCTAAGTTGTAGATGATTATGCTCTTTGTATGTAAATGTATATGAATTATAAATTAATAAAAAATATTTAGCAAATTCATCATAAATTGTGCATCTTTCTTGAACTCCTATGTTATGATGAAGTCCTTAGAACTACTTTCTATCGATAAAGGAGGATTTATCGTATAGTTCTTAAATATGTTTGTGATCAAATATACGTTATTAATAAGGATAATAATGTTTATCGAGTATAGGTCGTTGTGTGCCATATCGATTGATTGTCCTCTTAACCAAAGAGTATGGAGACACTGGTATGGCATACAGATGAGATGTAGGAGTACATCATCATTGAACAGTGACTAAACTATGAAGCACTCTACTGTCAAGAGTAGCTCGTGAAGAATATGGGTATAAGTATCCCTCAGATCTGAGATCACCATGGTGATTTGTAAGGAACTCACTACACTTTGATATCGGACTACCTGTATTTCTAATACAGTGATGAAAGGTTATGGGTACAGTCAAGTACTTGGAAAGTTGATGTGTGAGTCAAGATGGGATTGACTCTCTCTGGATTATAGGAGTTAATGCATCACTGTATTTCAATTGAGCAAAATTTTAACCAGGGTAATCCTTGTGAGGAGTCACAGGATTGATGAGATTGAAACACAATATGGATGAACTAATTCAGGTGGACAATTTAACCCTAAGTCATCCTGAGCATTAAGGGTCAAAGGGATGAATTACGCAGTAACCATATCCTAGGTTCTTGAATGTTGCTTTGCAACTATTCGACACTATCTAGATATCTAGTATCATTGCTAGATGATCACTTCGATTAATACAAAATTATTTCTGTACCATCGACTTAGTGTTCGAAACTATGGGATCATACACAATAAAAATTTCGGTCTGATCTAATGGTTGATCGATGATTATGAATTGTTGAAGGATATAATCATCAATATAATTGATGATTAACCTTGTGCAAAGGTCGCACTTGATAATTACTAAGGGCTAGTGAATTATAGAATGATTAATTAGCAATTAAATTATTAATTGGCTCAGTTTAATTGAGAAATGAGGCTTGGATCAAGTTTAATTGAATTAGATTCAGTTGACTTGGACTGAGTTTGGTCTGATTGAGTTATAAGATAACTCAATCGTAAGAGAGATCAATTCTTGATTTGATCAAAACTTAGATTCAACTAATTTTCTAATTAGATTAGGATCTTATTAAGCAGATTGGATTCCTAATTTGATTAGATTTTCTCTTCTCTTTGGGTGCAACCAAATCAAATTTGGTTGAGTTCATTTGAAGCAACATATGAGAGTCCAAATTAACTAGAACTCTCTCTCTCCCTAAACCCTTGTGCCACCCCATACCCATGCCATTTCTTCACATTCTCTTTATTTTTTTGCATGAGATATCTCATGCAAAAGGTGACTAACACCTCCTTGTTAATGCCCCTTATAGGATGTAGATAAGGTAAATTTTTAATCTGATTTGAACTTCCTTATCGAATGAGATTTGATCTCATCCAGATTCACCTTGAGGCCAACCATAAAGGGCTCCCTTTTTGTGTGACAAAATAGGGATTTCACCATGAGAATCAATTTTGAGCATGTAAAAAATTGATCAAAGGGTGTGAGAAATGTTGAGGGGCATGGGCACCTTTCTGGGTGTGGAAAATTTAAAGGAGAGGTGTCTCTTCTTAGGGCAAGATACTTAGGGTTTCATCTAGGATTTTGGATGAGAAAAAAAATAAAAGAGAAAGAGTTCTCCCTTTTCTTCTTCCACCAACTCTTTCTTCCTCCTTAGATTAGCCTTCAAGGGTCTCTGCAAGGAGCTAGCACTCTAGGGAGGTTGATCTGATCGGACTTCATGTGGATACTCGTAGAGGTGTACATGTGTGCGACTAGAAGAACCTACTGTCTTCGATTAGATTTATTATTTTAGATGTCATTTTCAGATTATGCATGCATGTTTAAGTCATAAGATCCTAGCTTAGGCAATTTTAGATTAGATCTCGTGCATGGTAGATTAAATAGTTTAATCTAGTTTGCTTCCCCTGTGAAATTTTTTTTAAAAATCATGCATGAACTATCCTAGCTTTCCTTTAGTTTGGTATATCACTTCTAATCTCTCATTTACATGCATGCTTGAAATGTTTGATTGTAATCATCAAGATAGTCCTACGGTTTGTATTCCAATTTGCATGTTCAAGTGTTAAAACTTATTTTCAATAGTTGAATGCATGTGAAAAATTTTAAAACTACTTTCTGCTGCATGGATCAGAACCCAACAATGGTATCAGAGCCATCCTTGATTGATTCAATCAAACATCATATTATTGTTGTGATATTAATTGGATCAAATTCATGTTATATCAAAATTTGATCTTTTAAGATGTTTAATTGTTGTTTCATTGCATCCTTCGTTAAACGCATGATCAAACCTTGGTATGAAATTTCATGGTCTTTAGACTTGTATGACAAGTTTAGGATAGGTCTTGCAATCTATTTTTATGAAATTGTAAGACTTGTGCATGCGATGCATGGACCCTTGGAATGCCACATGTGATGTACATAGCCAAAACATATAGTTGTTGCATATGATACGCTCACCCTAGACCCAAGGGTTAACCACCATAGATTGGACATTCGTCATGGTGGGTCTTCCATCATGGTTTTTGTCCTTGGCATGTGGGTGGCTGAAAAATTTGATCATGACAAAAAGATGCTCCAAACAGTAATTAGGGTTTTGATTGATGGATTTGATGTTGACTACAGTTCATTGATCCAATCTGATTAGGATTTATGATTGTAGATCAAATCAAATTCATAGTTCTAATTAGATTAAAATTTTATTGACCAAATTTGATTAGGTCTTGAGTTGTAGTAGACCAAATCTCTGCAAATGTAATTGGATTAGGGTTGTTTAAGAATTGGTTAACTGAACTCAAATAATGTGACATATGGTTAATGCATAATTAAATTTGGATCAAGAGTTGAATCCGAATCAAAACCCTAGATGGGTCCTATGCTCATAAAATTAAATATTTTAAGTGACATGATCATCAATGATATCACAATTAGAATAACATGGGTAGTTTATTTCATACTTTATATAATTATTATAAAATACATGATGAATGGTTATGGACTAGAAACATCCATGTGATGGATGAATTATTGAATGTATCTATGATGGCTAATTGTATGGATGCATCTACAATAGTTGCAATAGGGACTGGATACCTCTGATGCATTATATTTTTAGCTATACTTTTCTGTTCTTTCCTTTGTATGTTTCTAACTACTGATTGGGGCTTTTACATATTGATGTAGAATTAAAGATAAAAATTTATTCGAAAATAGATAAAAATTATTTTTTCTATTTTTAGATAAAGACAGAGCATTCGTAGAAGCTTTCATGGAGATGAAGACTAGACTACCAGACGATTAGAGAGTAGAGGAGCATGTAGATCGACCATGAGATGGTTCAGTCTATGATGTACGTAGAGTTAGATCCATAATCCATCCAATGGCTTGGATGGATTACATTAGAAAGTCCATAACTATCCGATTTCTTTATTTGCACTTATATGCTAGTAGTTAGAATTAAATATAAATTGCATATGATAGATCTATATGTAATGGATGTGCTTGAGATCTAAGTCCCTCATTTAAATTATATTAAATCATAATGGAGAAGTGTTAAGAACACTACCCATGCCTTCCTTCATACTAAGCCAATATTATATCAAGAACCACAGTAGGTTTGTTGTGCAACCACAAGGCTTGCTGTGGGGACTATTGTGATACTGTCTTGGTGCATAATGATGCTTATAGTATCTAGCTCATACTAAATCAATAAAGTATGTCAAAAACTGTAGTGAGTTTATTGTGCAACTATAAGACTTGTTATTGGATTTGATGTGATGTTGACTTGGTAATGCTTATGGTATATTTGGATAGTGAATTGAAGTTGAAGAAGGACACCCTCTCTAGGTGAATCATGCAATCTGCCTTACTGTGCTATCCACAAAGGTAATATTATTCAAATAAGATCATATAGTAATGAAGGATATAACTTAACTAAAATACTGTAGTTTATTGTGCAACTACAAGGCTACAAGTATTTTAGAGATAACAGCTATGTTGGAAGTTGCATAAGATACAATTAGAAAGAGTATCCTATCTATGAACTCTTCAAAGATTTGTTGTGCAACCACAAGACTTTTGAAGAAAAATTGAGATCTCAACCCACTAAGAAACCTAATGATAGAGTTTCTTATTTTCTATACTACAGGGCTATGAAATTTGCCAAATAAGTGAGAGTTGATTGGATAAAAGATCTCTTCTAAATTGTGCATGTCATCATAAGTAGTCTTTTTATATTCTTATATATATACATCTATATCTTTACTATCACCGTATGGTATATTTGATGCCCTTTAAATTGATCGAACCTCGTGGACTGATTAAGAAACCTGAGAATAGTTCTTACTTAGGAGATAGTCTCCTATTCTCCTTATCCTGATTCAATCAGGAATGATGCTTTAAAGAAGAAAAACTGCATATGAGATGTGGTGGGATGACAGTACGACTGTCGAGTGCATCCTGATTGACTTAATTATACAATTAGGTCAGTTAGGTTCTTGTCATGGATGGTGAGTTAATCCAGAATTTGATCCTGCTAACTCTTCAGGATTCCTTCTTTAGCATCACCCAAGAAACAAGATGAAGAATATCTCTGTCATGGGTACCTATTTCATTATTACAATGATGGATAATGGAAGAAATTATAAGAGTTATCTTGCAAGTGTGAAGCAGAAGCGGGATGCAAACTTGCATCTGCTAATGGTTCATGTATGATGCAGACTAATTTATCAATGAGTGCTTCAGCTTTAGATTTTTGGATATTAGATACCATCTATAAGTCCCACTTATGCAAATCATTGCAGGGACTGTAAAGAATAAGGAAACTGAAGAGAGGTTACTTCATGCTGTTTAGCACTGGTGGAGAGTCCATCCAGGCTAAAGCTGAAGAATCTATTTGTAAGTGTTGCCTTTTTGACAAAATTTTGAAACTAGTAGACTATTTTATATCCTTACATTTATCAGAAACATATTTCAATTCTTTTGCTATTATAATATGGTTTTGAAATTAATGTAAAGGGCAAAAGCTGCTCTTCTTCTGATAAATTTATGGTTATAGATTTTATAATAATGATCTTATATTTTATCACTCAATAATATTATTCTTCATGTTGATGAGAATAAGAAAGAAAGAAATATGAATATCATATATTTCTTGTTGAAAAATATGTCCCAAAGTCAATCATTAGACGATTGTGCTCATTTTGTAAATTATATATAAATTTTTATTAATAAAAATTATTTAATATTTTCATTACAAATTGACCATCTTTGAACTCCGATGTTGTAATGAAGTCCTTAGGACTATAATTAATCAACAAAGGAAATTTATCGTTAAGTCTTTAAAAATATTCGCGACCAAATGATACGTTATTACTAGG
>KE509370.1:21538-34107 GCA_000441515.1 Elaeis oleifera | reverse complement strand
GGATGGTTTAGTTATTTGAAGCAATGGCCATAGGGCTGGCTCTGTTAAGAAGAGGTTGCTCCCTTTGTTGAAGGATAAGAAAAATGAAAGAAACTTATGAAAACATTAACAGAAGGTTTGAGGCAGTATCTCAGCATCCAAATAAAATTTTGTTGACAGAGAACTCAACCCTCTGTTTTTAGGTGAAAAATTCTCTTCATACAAATACATATTTACATGCTAACGTTTCTAAACAATGAAATAATTTCATTTTGATGTGTACGTTGCTGCCTTCTTTTCACTTTGTTGTTCTGTGTCCATTCTTACTATTCTGGAGTGCTCTTTATGAAGAAATAAGAACTTCTTAGGTTAGTCTTCTTATGATATGTGTTTTCTTGCATAAAGCACCAGCCTCCACTTTGTGTTGTATAGAACAAAAGTCTTAGCTCCTATGAGTACACAATATTCTTCAAAAGTGCTTCTATGGGCAAACTGCATGTCAAACTTTTAGAAATTCTGTTTCAAGCCTGATATTATGTGTTGCACGCATTAACTTTGAACCTCAAGTAGAAGTTGCAGCTACTTACTTCTTGTATACTAGCCGCCTTGGTATCGGATGCTTTGGTCCCAAAGAATGTGACAGTGATTTGTTATTCTCCATGCTTATAATGATGATATACATCCTTGAGGACCCCTAAACTTTATTGAGGACTATATTTTTTTATGTAGCATTTATTTCTTTGGTGCTACTCAGCTAGAATTTGTGTGATGCATATGCTTTTGAGATATTTTTGTCTTTATATTGGTCATTCTAACTTACAATTTATTGACTTGCTACTAGTTATTAACCATGCTACTTAATTATTACAATTTCTTCGTTATTGTTTATGCCAGTGTTTAGTACTTGTGATACACATGAGGGAAATGGAAGGAAGACTGTGATTCACAAGAAAGAGGTTTTCTGGTAGAAGATCAAAGGAGAGTACTCATGTACGTGAGGGCTGGGATGCATATAGGAGATAATTTTCACATTAAAGATTATGATGCATCTGATGCCATGTTTGATCATTGTCCAGTTACACATTACTGCACTTACTAAAATTTCAGAATATTTTATTTTTGAGACTCTGAAAATCTTGTGTTTGTTTTGAGTTCCTTTTTCACATGCAGCTGCCCGATTAGCACTCAGAATCTCATTTTTGCTTAAATTTGATGATCTTATCCGATCATAGAAAACAGCATAAACCTTCTGAACATTCTCTTCCGTCCATGATTCTATCCCAATACTTTCATATGGCTTAACTACTCATAATTCAACTTTTCAGCATTGGTTGATGCCATAGGGAACAAAAACGTGCCAAAGAAGGTCATATGATCATGGCATCGGATGGTTTTAGTGGTCAATTGCGTGACATGGATAGAGACTAATACAAAAAATTTTAAAGAAAATAGTAGATATAAACTGCAGATGAGATGGAGTTTTAGAATAATATGTATGTAAAATAAAGGGTGTTAGAACGACAGGGAGTTCTAGTCTTATCAGAGATTCAAAATGAAACAATAAAGTGGAGTCATCTTTGTTTGGCCTACATGGTCACTTTAGCGTCACTATTGGCATATGGACTGACATTGTAGCACTAGAATGTATGTATTTGAGAGCACATTATGTTGACAATGACTAGAACTTATGAAATGAAATTATCAACTTTAGGTTGAATCCAATGGATAAAGCAGAATTCAGTTATAGCTCTTATAATGCTTATCTGATTGGAACATGAAGATGTTGTTTTCAATGACACTATGCCATACTGGTTGTCAAAAATCAAACTTCTTTGCAACTTTAAGATCATGTGAAGAGAAACAAAAAATCATGACTTTCCCTAACTACTTTATAAACGGGTGCATGCATAAGAAGCTCTTTATTACTGCTGAAAAAAATCATAAATCAATTATATGCAATGACAACGGCCTTTGGATTAGGATAAGAAAGCTATTTATCACTGTTGAAAAGAATCATAAATAGGAAAACTGGCCTTAACTCAGTTGGCATCCCTCTTCACTCTCTAGTTGGAAGTGGTCCAAGATTTGAAGGGTTTGAATCCTTTACGGTGCAACTTTTGTAATGCAGGTTCTCATACTATCATATATAGCTGCCACATCATCTATCTTGCAAACAAGTGGATCTTGTTCCATTTTGGAATACAACAAAGCACCATTAGTGCGATACATAGTACATCATAGTGATGAAGGAGAGCCATCTGTCTTTAAGATGAATGACTTGGTAGCCATCTATGTTGGTACAGAGCTCTGCAGAGCAGAAGTCGCACCACAGAGGATCCTGGGTTGGTTATGAAACTTGGGATGGCATCTCCACTATATCACCCATAAAGAACTACATAGTACAGCAGTTAAAGCATTGTCCTATAAAGTCTACATTCGCCTAAAATAGACAAACTCAGAATATTATAACAACGTGTAGAACTTTGTTTGCAAGAAAGCAAAGAAACACATTGAGGTGATGGTATTCCATAATTCTTGTATTTTGACCTAAAGTAAACCTACTGCTTCATGCCTGTATGCCGACTTTGGATGCATGAGAAGTTTGGGTTTTCTCCCGCAGAACCTGGGAGGCAATTAGGCAACTTGAGTGAAAACACCACAGAAATATGCATGTAACAATTGGAATGGGGTTATATCTTTTGCACGAATCTACCATTGGATCACCCACTGCATAGATCTCAAAGCACACTGAATTATATCATTCATCTATCTGCACAGATCTCAAAGTGAGTAATGGATTTTTCAATTGTAGATTTGCATGAAGGAAGGTGAATCCTTCTTTCATGAGAAAGATATACAATCCTAATGCCAGACTTGCACATAGAATTGAAAAATGAGAAATCATGTAAAAGTAGGGAGCTGATGTCGTGATAATTTGGAGTTAGATATCATCGAAAAATATGACAAAATTGCACCTTTTCCATTACTAATTGTGCATGGCCAGAATATTCAGTAAAGAAACTAGCATTTTTTTTCAGAATTGCTAGACAGTAATGATCATCATGAGCTTTAACCTTGTATACTCTTCCTTCACTATCTAAACTGGTTACATTCAATTTGATATATAAAGGATAAATTGCTATAGTGGAATTTGTTATGTCTTATCAAATTCTTAGTAGAAGATTGTTATGAAATACATAATCATACATGCATTTGCTTGTTAATAGGATGTCACATGTAGATATAGGTCAACAAAAGATGTAGCATCAAGCATATTTTTGTTCTGTATCAGTCTTGTTTGTCTTACTTTCAGTGGCCATAGTTGTGAGTTGGTACATGCTTCAAGATTTGTTGTCAAAGAATGATACCTAAGGGAATTGGCTTCTAAACCTAATGAACTCCAATTAAAGACTACCTTTTCAAAATATAATATAATGCCTTGCACGGTTTCTATTCATCAACAAATTAAAGAGAATGTAACCATCCGCTCCTAATTGCTAATCTCCCAACTGCTAATCTCTGAACAGGGATGCCAAATCTCTAAACAGAGATGCCAAATCATTCAAACACACAGGGATGCTAAATCAGGGATCGGACGACCAATACTTAAGGGAATGATCAGAGACGACGGCAGTGATGACGACGATGACGACAAGAGAAGATGGGAAGACCGGCGACGACAACAGCAATGAGTGAAGATGGAAAGACTGGTGATGGCGACGGCGATAGAGGAAGAAGATGAAGGCTCTGTCTTTCTAAGAGCGGTGAGAGGAGGCAAACGGCGGTCCTGAGAGACTGCGAACGGTAGTCCGTGAGAGGAGGCGAACGGCCACGGCATGCATCGCGAGGGTGAGAGACGGTGGCGTTGGGAGAAAGAAGGTGCTGTGGTGGCGAACGACGGTGGTGGTGAACGACGGTCAGTGAGAGGAGGGGGCGGCGTGCGTTGCGAGGGTAAGAGGTGGTGTTTGGGCATGGGGAAGAGAGGCACATGGGGAAGAGAGGGTTTGTTGGGGCACGGGGTAAACCATCCAGAATAGGGATCGCCGTGGCTTTGTTTTAGGGCATGAAGAAAAGAGGTGTGCGGGATTACTCTAGGGCAGGGGTGAACAGCGGGCAACAAAAAAATAAAAAAATCTAAATAAAATGAGATGAGGAAATTAGATCAAAATGCGATGTTTTGGTCTCAAACATCGTACAAAAATGTTACAATCCACGATGTTTATTTAAACATTGTACATAATCCATATCATCAACGATGTTTCATAACATCGTCAAATAATTTATGTTTTTGCGACGTTTCAATTTTTAAACATCGTGAAAGACTCAAATTCTTGTAGTGTAGGCATAAACCGATATTTCTTACCTTAGGATTTAGGAGTGTTTGTTTTATGTCAAGTATTTGCAGACTGATTAGCTTGGATCCTGATCCTATATATATTATTTATAGGATACCCAAAAATCTAAGGGATATAACTTCTACCTTGCTAAAGAACAAAAATTGTTCAGTATTCTTTTTAGAAAGAAGTACCTTGGTAAGGAATTGATACCTTTGATGTGAAAATTATAAAGTTCGACAGATAAAAGAACTGATACAATCTAGTGAACCCATAGAACTGAATTTGATTAGATCAAACTCAAAATCCATTGTAGAGGCACCATTAAGAAGATCCAGTAGAGTACCGCATCTGTCGGTTAGATACTTCAATTTCTAGTTTCAGTACGTGATCCTATTGAACTCGATGAAACAACAAGGATCTGATCACCTACATGGATGCTATGTAGAGGTCCAACTCCGATTAGTGGCTTGGAGACATAAAGTCTGAAATGGAGTCCATAATGATCAACGGTGTATGGACACTCGTTGATCCACTCGAAAGGGTAAAGCCCATAGGGTGTAAGTGGAGCTTCAATAGGATCAGAGAGCGCAGATGAGAAGGTGGAGACCTACAAAGTCCATCTGATTGTCTAAGGATATCGTCAATATTATGGTATTAACCATAATGAGACATTTTCTCCTATGGCAATGCTAAAAATTTAAGTTGGAACATGTATTTTGATAAATGATCAAAATGCATGGTTTCATTGAGAATGAAGAAGAACCCTACAAATACAAATGGGTTAATAGTTCTGTGAGTATATTTTTATTTGTATGTGAATGAATTTTTTAATCGAAAATGACATTTTTTACGTTACAGGGAATAAAGGTTTCACTGTTATCATTATTCTCCATAAAAGACTTGAGAAAAATATTCCTCATCCTAGGGATGAAGATCTATAGAGATAGATCTAAGAAGCTGTTTAGGTCATCCCAGTCTACGTACATAGGGCGTTTATGAGTAGAATTTATTCTATCATGTACATCACGTACGAGACAGGATATGGTATACTCACTGGGATAGTGAGTGTGTACCTACAAGATTCGGATGAGAATTACTAGTAGGTTTATGGAGAAACTGACTTAAAACCTGTAGAGTATGACTCCAGTTTTAGTTAGACATAATAGCAAGAACATATCGGAATACATCTCTATCCTAAATATTGGAGCAATCTACTAAAAAGTTTTAAGTAGAAAATATAGCTAATTTAATTTACGAGGCAGAATGCATTGCAGCATCTGATGCTTGCAAAGAACTATGTGATTGTACAGGTTCACTGGCAAGCTAGGAGTGGCATCCTCCAATGATAGTTCTGCTGTATTGTATAGTATCGGGCTATAGCTCATGCCAAAGAGTCGAAGTCCCATTAGTTTACCAAGCATTTTGCATTGCTATCACCTCATTCGAAATTACGGATCGAGGTGACGTCAAATTTTAGAAGATCGATAGAAAGGAGAATCTGACCAACCCATTTATTAAAGCCTCAGTATCTAGGAGTTCTAAGAGATAAATCAAAGATGGGTATATGATACTATACTGATTGGCTTTAGTCTAAGTAAGAGTTGTTGAAAATTATGTCCTAAAACTAATTGTTTGACGATTGTACTAATTATAAATATATATGAATTGATCAATAATAAAAGTTATTTGACTTTTTTCATCACAAGATTATATCTTCTAACGAACTCTTATATTGTGATGAAGTCCTTAGAATTACTTTGATCGATAAAAGAAATTTATCGCATATTCCTTAAACTGATTCGCAACCAAACGATACGCTATTATTAGGACGATAGCGATATCAAGCGTAGGTTATTGTGTGCCATATGTATTGGTTATCCTCATAACCAAATGGTGTGGAGACACTGATATGGCATGCAGGTGAGATGTAGGAGTACATCGTCACTGAACATGATCAATTGCGGAGCACTCTGCTGTCAAGAGTAGCTCGCGAAGGGTATGGGTATAAGTATCCCTCCAATCTAAAATCACTATGGTAACTTGCAAATAACTCACTGTACTTTGATGTCAGACTATCTGAATTTCTAATTTAATAATAAAAAATTTTAGGTGCAGTCAAGTATTTGTCAAGTCGATGCATGAGTCAAGATAGGATTGACCCTCTGAATAAGTAGGAGTTAATGTATTAATGTATTTCAATTTAGTAAAATCTGAGTCTAGATAATTCATGTGATGGATTTGAAAGATTGAAATATCATATGGATGACTTATCTAGAGTTGATAGTTAAACTCTGCATCATCCTTGAGCATTAGGGTCAAAGGGATAAATTATACGGTAACCATATACCAGTAGGTTCTTGAATGTTGCTTCGTCATCATTTTACCTATCCGGACGTTGGGTCCCATTGCTAGATGGTTACATCAATTGATTCAAAATTTATTCTTGAGCTACTGGTTTAGGTTTGAATCTATGTGGTCACACTCAAAAGAAGTTTCTGACTAATCATATGATTGATTAACGATTGAGAATCGTTCAAGGATTTAATCATCAATTTGATTGATGGTTAATCTGATGTAAAATTGTAATAAATTTATTCACTGAGTGTTAGTAAATTAATAGAGGATTAATTAGCAATTAGATTGCTGATTAGCTCAATTAGATTATGCAAAAAGGATTAGATCAAATCTTGTTAAATTAGATTCAATTAAGTTGGATCCAATTAGGTTATGAGAGACCTAATCGCTAAAGAAGAATTATCTCTGATTTGATCAGGACTTTGGTTCAATCAATTTCTAATTAGATTAGAATTTGATAAAAAATTTATGAACCTAATTAGATTAGATTTCATCTATTTATTTGGACTTAACCAAATGTGATTTGGTTTGGAGTCAAATAAGAACTAAGAGTCCATGTAGTGTTGGACTCTTCCCATGCGCCATCCAAACTTTGGACGCCCACCTTCCTCATGCTAAAAGGAGTTTTGCGTGAGATATCTCCTTGCCAAAATGGTCTTCTGCCCTCCCTTTCTCACATCCAAAAGTAGATAAAATCTGATCATAAAAGGTAGGTTCAAATTTGATTTGAATGTGCTACTATGTATGGATAAGGTTTGACCTTAGCCATATAAACCTTGCCTCCACTTCCTTTTATTCTCTTTCTTTTGTGCGACAAAAGAAAAATTTTGTGGTGTGGAAAATTAGATGGAGATCTGATTTAACGTGAAAACTATCTGGTTGGGGCATCCAACATTTTTTTGAGCATTGGTTTGTGAGAGGTGACAAAACAAGCAAGAGTCCAAACATTGTTGGACTCTTTGACCCTAACCACCTTTTGACACCAAATAAAAGGGTTCCTTCTTTGTGCATGTAAGAGAGAAACCAGAAGAGGCCTTCACGATGAGAGGACTTTGGGCATGGCTTCATGGCATGAAAGAAAGAGGAGAGTCCTCTCCTCTTTGAGTGAGCGAAAAATCTAAAAATCCTAAGGTTTTGTTCCTGAGGGTTTGGGAAGAGAGAAAAGAAAGAGAAGAGCGTCTCCTCTCCATACTTCTTTCTCATCCTCATCTCCTCCAAATGTCCTTCTTCAATCTCTAAAAAAGTTTGAGAGATTTGATGAAAAAATTCAAATCAGCCAATAGGATGGTCTTCACGCGAGCTAGCACTTTCGAGAAGATTGATCAGATCGGAGCTTCGAATGGATTTTTCGTAGAGATCGGATACGTGTGCGGCTGCAGGCAACCAGCAAGGATCCTCTTTATCATGTCTTTCAATAGTGATGATCATCGATCTGTACTTAGATATCGAGTTCTGAACTCAGATTAGAAGTAGATTTAATCTACTGCTCACATGTATGCATGCAGATTTTATCTTCTGATTTTTTTAAATTTTATATGCCACATATCATGTCGTAGATCCTATAGTAGGTTAATTATTGATCTGATCATATATATATTAGATTAATATAA
Organism: Elaeis oleifera; assembly: GCA_000441515.1. Lineage (NCBI taxonomy): Eukaryota > Viridiplantae > Streptophyta > Magnoliopsida > Arecales > Arecaceae > Elaeis > Elaeis oleifera. The sequence goes on along the minus strand of KE509370.1, from coordinate 25,826 downwards.
TTAATTTAGTTACTTTTTACTATGATTTATTTCAAAAAAATTTGAAACACATGTATAAAATCACCTACGTTTTCCAATAGAAATCAAATCCGCGCTTTCTCCTTTCACCTCAAGGATCCCGACCAGTTGAACCGCTGAATGTGTCTCAACTGCTTTCCCAACTTTTTTGCATCCGAAGGTTGAATAGTTGCTTCTTCAGCCCCCTCAACAACGATCCATTGGGTGATCTCTCTTCCATCATGGCATATGTACCCCTTGCTGCCCATCTTCTCTAGAGAACTTCATCGCCTAACTGTTACACCTTCCGATCTTTCTTCCTCCAAGATCGGATCCAACCAAAGTTGGATTAAAAATCTATAACCCAAACTTTGCACCTTAAGAAACATCCCTTCCCATCGAGCCTCTCAATCTCCACCTTCAACCCGCTGATCCTGGTTGGCCAAACCACAGTAAAAATAAAGTAGATCTGAGGCATACTGTGGACTAGATCTACAAATTTTTGATTCATCCCATGTGACTCCTTTCTCATTTCCATGCTCAACCAGGCTCTGATACCATGTTGAAATCTTAGTATCGCTCTGATACTGGTTGGTAGGATCGTCATTCACCAATGTGGATCTGAGGATACCTGCGATGGATCTCTCTCTGTAAGAGTCCATGGCAATCTGGACTCTCTAGGGATAGCAACCATCAAGCCGTGGTCCAGGCTTGATCTAGATACTGCACACCCCTCTTAGGTATGGGGTGTGCATGATGCCTTAGACAATGTGCAAACCAAAGAGAGAGATATGGGAGAAAAGCTTTCTTTGATTCACTTATCCTTTAAGATTTATAATATATAAGTATATATACCTATTACATGGATCAAATCCCTAGCATAAAAACTCTCTAGGCTAACCCAATCCATGAAAGCACTCACCAAGCCCATGTACACCCATGTCTCATATGCTCCCATAGTTAGCCCCCTTAAGACCTCTCAAACCAGGCCTTAAGATCCTTAAGATCAAATCTGATCCTAGACACAATAAAAAATCAATCTTCACTATCAGCCCGCATTTGAGTCGGCTTAGACTGGGACTAAGTCGACTCATCTAAAACTGAGTCGACTCAGACTGGCCCTGATTCGACTCACCTACATGCCATTTCATAGTTTATCCGAGATTTTGCTTTCTGTTTCCTGAGATATAGTCGATCTAGACTAGGACTAGGTCAACTCACCTGCGACTTAGTCGATCCAGTCTCAATCTAAATCGACTAACCTGCTGAACTGCTTCTTCTCCTGCAGCTTCATCCCTGACTCTGGTTCTTGCTCCATCTTGTATCTCCAAGTCTCTAAAGTACCAACCAAGCCCCTCAAGATCCTCATCACCCAGACCTCAAGCCCATGGAAAGCTACACACTACCTCCACCCTAGGATCACTCTTGTCCTAGTCTTCTGGAGCCAACACCCTGACTTCTCCTATGGCCTCCCAAGGCTTGGCAATACCACACCAACTCCTATAGGTTGGCCAAAATATAATGGAGATGGTTGTAATCCAAAGGTCTTTATAAACATTAATCAATTGACCTAATCAAACAAGCCATTGAAATTGAAACTTAATATGAGATCCAACCTTCGAGATTTTTTGCCAAATAGTGGATGTTCTTCTATGGAATTTATAATCATGCCAAGATCCATGAAACTAGTATTTGGCACTAATAAGTTGAGCCCAAAGAGAGGAAGGCTGAAGGACCACCTGTGCAGCTAGCTTACATAAACAAAGAACTTACGTTGAGCTAAAGGTTGAAACTCAAGCCCCCATTGGCTTCAGGCATACAAACTTTATCTCATGCAATAGGGTGGAAAGCTCGCTTGTCGGAATGGTGTCCCTAAAGAAAGGATCTAATCTCCTCCATTCTATGAAGAATATATATAGGTACATGCATTGAAGAAGGAACATAAAGAGGAATAGCATATAGAATAGACTAAATCAACATAATTCATCCCACAAGAGCTAATGCACGCCATTTTCAAGTAGCCAGCTTATTAAAAATTTAGTAAGGACAAACTGATAATCAGTTGTGCAAGAGAGCTTACCTAATAGAGGTGCCCCTAAATATTGCTAATTCATTCTCTTTTCCAAGATATGGAGCAGCTTCCTTATCTGATGTCGAGCATCACAATCAGTACCTAGTGTAAACATATTATGAGATTTAGTAACATTTATGGACTGATCAGAGTTAGTAGTGTAAGCATTTAATATATAACACCAACCCATTTGTTGCTACTCAAAATCTAACCTAACAAAAAGATGGTAGGCTGCCCACTCGCTAGAGATGGAGAAGTGTAACTTGGTACTAGAGTGGATCTACAACCATAGAAATAGTCAGAGGTTCGTCAGATATATCTAGTGGGACCCTTTAATGCTTAAGTCAAGCAAAGTTTCAAGAAAATAGAAGACATAAAAGAGAGAGAAGTATTACATGTAGGGTTCCTTCATCATACCTGAAGATAGAGTATGAGAATCTTCATGATGAAGATCATGAGATTATTGGATTAGCAGTTAGGCTCTTTCCTTATCTATTGATTAGGATGATGAAGATATGCCTTATCAGGTGCATTATGATTTAAGCATTTGCCTCATCTACTAGTTGGTTACATTATGTCTTTCTAGATAGATTGAGATCATATAATGCTATAACCATTTGTTGGTTGTTCGAAGTTGATTTCACTGGACATATTAGTCATCATCTGGATCAGTAAGTTGAGCTATCGAGCTAGAATTTGAAATGATAAATCTGAGGTATATCATTGACCCCCACTTCTGAGTCCAAGCTGATCTTGCTCAGCTTGAATGATAGAGATAGTCACATCATTCACTGGATGAGCGAGCCACTAAACTTGGTGGTTAGATCAGCTCTGGATAGTGCATTTAATAATGGTCACAATCTTTTCAAAGTTGGTTTCACTTTTGAAGTGTCATGTGCATGGGCTAGATTGTCATGGCTGTCATCATTTCTTCTCATGATTCAAAGAAGGATCAATCCATAGGAGCATAAAACCCCTAAATGTTACACATGGTGATCAATGGGTAGATGAATGGAAAATTATGAAATCAACACCATCCAAGGCTTTATATCATGGGATGAATACCTAAGGCGGTTCCTCCACTTTGCAATAGCCATCCTATCCTTTGGAGTCTTCTATCATGGGAAGTTTCAATTCCTTTGCCTTCTTCCCTCCTTTCCCTGGTGTCCTATCAACTACTATTATATCCCTACAAACACCATAGGTTAGCTGCTTTTCTTCTTTCTTCTTTCTTTTATTATCGTGGCCACCTCTTCTGAGAGTGAATAGCAAACCAATCAGTTTGGCTGGATGGCTTCTTCCCATTATTCTGATGGCTCTAGTGTTGCTAAATCGAAGATGTTCGATCCCAGTGCAGAAGAATGCATCTTGGACCAGGACAATCTAGACCAGTTCCACCAAGGTTACTTCATCCCACCCAATTTTTTATTAGGTAGCCTCTAAAGTGAGGAGAGGGTCAATGCTTATTTCCCTACCCAAGTTAGCCTTTATGAGGAAACTCTAAAGGCTAGGCTAAGGCTCCTCTTCTTCTTTTGTCATTCTTCTTTTGAATAGCTTCTGAAGGGAAGCGTGGTGGGTGATGTGCATGTACTTTAAATTTACAGCAGAACATATATAGATTAAACAATTTAATCTACAATGCATATATAGATCAAATCTAAATCACCATACAGGATCTATGACATGAACTAATATGCATGTATGCACATCTGAAATCTAAAATTCAACAAGTATAGATCATATCTAATTTATATTTAGATCATATCTAAATATTAATTGAATTCAAAACTTCATATCTGAGCATGGATAGCAGATCACCGCATCTGAAATCCATGGTAGATGGTTCTTCATGATGCTTGACAGCTGCACATACGTCCGATCTCTATGGGTATCCATACGAAGCCCTTGTGCTGATCGATCTCCTCGGGAGTGCTAGCTCGCGAAGATATCATCCTTTGGCTGATCTAAAAGAAACATGATGAAGATGAAGAATAAGAAGACCCTCTCTTTTTCTTTCTGGATCCATACATCTAATCTCTACGATAGAGATCAAGAGAAGAACACTTTCTTCTCAATTTTTCACACATAAGAGAGAACCTTTCTCTCTTCCTTTCACACCCTTAAGAAGAATATTTTTTCTAATTTTCATGATAAAATTAGATCTAATCTAATTTTTATGCTAAAATTATAAAAAATTTTGAGCTCTAAGAAGAATCCAAA
>KE509370.1:0-20651 GCA_000441515.1 Elaeis oleifera | reverse complement strand
TGGTCAAATTTTCTTTTCAGTCGATCTTTCTAAGATCGATTTTATTTCGATCTTATCAAACAAGTTGATTACAATATAGAAAGTATTGGTTTTTAGATAGAACATCAATTCTTTAGCTTGAGGTATGGCTCCAGTATTGCTGTCGATACAGAAAGACTGAACCATCAATGGAGGGTGCCACTCCATGCTCATTGACGAACTTCCATAACTAAACGACTTTTATAACCAAACAACTTCTTTATCAGTATCAAATACTGCAAAGAACTCCGTATCGCAAATAAAATTGGCTACTAAATACTACATGGAACTTTTTCAGCATGTCGCTCATCTTTTTAGGATAAAAATACAATCTAACACAACTTTATCATTTTGATCCGACTAGAAACTAGAATCAATGTTTCATAAATTTTAGTCAGACTCTCCATAAACGAGTCATTGGTCCTTAGTATTTTATAAATACTTAAGGATGATTCTCATAACCTTCCAAACCTTTATGGAGAATAGAGATGTCATTCCCTGTAATGTAGGGATGTCATTCTCGATTAAAAAATTCATCCAAACAACATAACGACTACTTTTACAGAACTATCAGCCCATTTGTACATATAGGATTTTGCTTTATTCTTAATGAAGCCACATGTTCAAAACATATGTTCCAACTCTGAAAAGCTTGATTCAATCCGAATGGACTTGAGGATTGCCATAAGGAACCATCTCATCATAGTCAACACTATAACTTTGATGAAATCCTTTGGCAACAGACAGAATTAATAGGTCTTCATTTTCTATCTACGCCTCTTATCCATCTGAAATCCACTTACACCTTATGGGTCTTATCCATTCAGGTGAATCAACAATATCCATATATCGTCGATCTTTATGGACTTATTTCAGATTTAATGACTCCAAGCTACTTTTCAAAGTTAGATCTCTGTACAGCATCCGTATGGAAGATCAAATCTCCATCTCGAATCTAAAATTAAGTATCTATTCGACTGATATGGTACTCTACCATATCTACTCAAAGAAGCCTTTACATCGGGCTTCAGATTTGATCTAATCAACTTCGATTATATTAATTTGTGTCAAAGTTGGTTCTTCTATCTATTAAGCTTCACCAAGCTTGCTCTTAACAGCATCAGTTTCTTCATCAAGAACTTTTTTTCTAAAAAAATATCTTAAGATTCATGAACATCTTATGTCTATCAGGAAGGTAGAAGAAATATTCTTAATATAATATTTATCAGACCAAGGTCCAAGCTAATCAATTTGCTCGGAATATTCTTGAGCATATATCAAGTAGTCTCTAAAGCATAACCTCCGACTGACTAGCAAACCAACAATAGACCGAACCATATCTAACAAAGTTCAAATCCTCTTTTCAAATAGTAGTATCCCAGGAGAAATCCATTGAGAGAGAATCTAATTCTCTTCAAGATATATCAAAATTTACTATAAAGATATTCACTTAATCAGTCTAATTGATGAGTTATAATACTCTTTGCAGTTTGTTTTCTATCTTATTACGAAATCGATTCAATATTTCAATCGATTCAGATTTGTGCTTTATAAGCAAGACGCACCCATGCCAAGATAGGTCGTCAGAAATTTTAATGAAGTAGCAAGTTTTCTTCTGGCACTTATGTTCATGAGTGTAAATACATCAATATGTATTAAACTCAGAACATCACTAGCTCGTTCATCCTTTTCAACAAAAAATGACTAAGTCAATTATGCCAAAGGTAGGCTTTAGTGACATTATCTAATTTAGGGTGCTAGTTAGACGTGTACATTACACTAATAGGTTATGGTACTAAGTTTATGTTATTTTTAATTATTCACTTATTATTGTAATATCATTCATAATGATATTACAACAATCATACTTATTGACACCATCAATAAGATTAGACAATAGTGACAACCACTTAAATGATATGGTCATGATTGAAAATAAGTTCGACGATTCCTAATATTAAGACTGAAATAGACTTTCATGTCTTACATTCAGGAGTCTCTTATCATTTTCAAATCTTCTACTATCCTGAAATCTTTTATAATTATTTACAAACATGACTTATACTGTCGATATTCTATACCCTGATAGTAGTATTACTAATAGAGAAACTTCAAGGAGTTATCATATAGCTATCTTGACCAGCAACCATTTGCTGATTTTCTTTTAAGCCTGTTTGGGTTAGCTTGAGACTTCTTGACCAATTTTTCAAAATTATACTAAACTTCTGATACTGGCTATCGAAATTAGGTCTGATAGTATTTTCACTGTCTAACAGTAAAGAGAGCGATAATTTTCTAGCTATTTCTGAAAAGAAAATAATTGACCTATAAGTATATGAACTATTTTAAGTCTAAAGACTTGGACTTTAGTTTAAAGATTCTTTCACTATTTTATACGAATTGATAGCCTCTACCTCCAATCTGAGAAATTATTTAATTTTTTAGTAGGTATTAGAATCCACACAGATTGCATTTAGGCCCGAGTGTGGCTCGGCCAATCCTAGTGCATCCATGGATAGGTTCATAACCAATTATTTCTTCAAATAATTTTTAGCAATCATATTTTGCCCCAGGTATCCCTTCAGCAGGCGTGTAGCACCTCCACTAAAAATTTGGTTAGGTTCAATTGTTAACATGACAACATCAAATGCATCCAACAAACGGATGTCTAGACCTGAGTGTGACTCGACCAACCTGAGCATTGATCTGAAGGTATAATAAGATGGTCATATAATGAATGATAATTTCAATACGTAATAGACACCAAGCGTGTGGCGCCTTCAATGCTTATTGAGAATATTGGACTCATTATCATGCACCTTAATGGGAGGCTATGATCTAGTTATCCCCATAACTAGCTCATTTATGGACCTAATAATTAAAATTTGATTAATTTATTTAGAGAACATCAGTTGACCTACAAGTCATAAATCCTCCCATTGACTTCATCAAGTCATATAAAAGATTAGTGACTAGCGGGTCCAACCGGCATATTGTAAATCCTCCACTGACTTCACAAGTTATGAGAAGGACTAGAGACAAGTCGGTCCAACCAACAAGTTAATTCAAGACATCTAAATCAGTCATACTGATTAACCTTAATGACATGGATCAACTCAAGTCACCTAGCGATCTAATCAGCCCAATAACTTGGGCTCAGCCATTGAGCCCCAATCAAGGTTCATTTGGTTTAATCAAAGATATAGACTCGACCTTCTGCAACTATTGTATTCGATCTAGAGTACTTTTAACCTAATCTAAATCAACTATTAATTAGATTTGATCAACTATTCTTTTTAGTCCATTAGATTTTTGATTCTAATCTTAGGTCTAACCCAATTAAAAGGACCTGATTTGAGCTAACTCATGCCACATATTTTATGCAATGTCATTAGATCTTTAATCACAATTCTAGATCTAAATATATTTTTAATTTTAATTAAGTATAACATTAACATAGGTTAAGATTATTAATTGAACTATTTAATTTTATAAAATAATTTTATATTATTTTTATGTAAATTTTTTTAATCTAAAAACTAGATCGACTCACCCCTGAATTGAGTTGGCTCACTTCAGTGAGTCGACTAAGTCTGATACTTGATCGACTAACTGATTATGAATAGTAACTATTACTGTTTAGCCTGAGACAACTAGGTTGGGTCAGTCAACACTGAATCGATAAAAATAGAAGACTGGGTCGACTCAGTTCAAAACTAGTCAACTCAGTTGGCATGCCAATAGGTATCACATAGTTTCAAATCTGAACATTCTCGCATAAACTAAATAAATCAATCATAATAATTTTAAATCATATTTAAATATTTTATGATTTTAAATTTTATTCTCATGATTAAAATAATTTTAATCATATAGATTAAATATTTTACTTTTCATACAATTCATGCTTTGTATTATATACAACAAATCCTAGGGTTTCAACATCTAGGATTTTACAGAAAATAAGTTTTCTCCTTTTGCTTTCTTCTTCATGGGACCTCACAGTGGCACCCCTACATGCCATGAAGAGCACCCCATTGAATGGAAAGAGAGGGTCATGCAACCCTACTTGCTCTTTTGACCGGACGGCTTGGTGATTACCCAATCCGAGTACCTTACTACTCAAAATATCTAATCTAATTCACATATTACATATACAAAAATTTAGATCTAATCTAAATTATATTAGATCTGATTTTATATTAAATCATATTTAAAATCAGATCATAACACATCTTATGCATTACTAAATTTAGATTTCTACTCTACATGCATATATGTTCATGTCATAACGAACCTCCGCTCTGATACCATTTGAAGAGAAGCATGATGGGTGATGTGCATGCATTTTAAAAGTTACAGTAAATATATATAGATTAAATAATTTAATCTATAATACATGTATAGATCAAATCTAAAATCACCATATAAGATCTATGACATGAACTAATATGTATGTATCCAAAACTGAAATCTAAAATTCAGCAAGTATAGATCATATCTATATATAATTAGATCATATCTAATTCATATTTAAATCATATCTAATTATTAATTGAGATCAAAATCTCATACCTGAGCATGGATAGTAGATCACCGCATTCGAAATTCATGGTAGTTGGTTCTTCATGATGCTTGGTAGCCGCACACGCGTCTGGCCTTTATAGGTATCCATAGAAGTCCTTGTGCTGATCGATTTTCTCGAAAGTACTAGCTCACGAAGACACCATCCTTTGACTGATTTAAGAGGAATATAATGAAGATGAAGAATAAGGAGACCCTCTTCTTTTCTTCCTAGATCCATGTATCTGATCTCTACAATAGAGATCAAGAGAAGAACCCTTTCTTCTCAATTTTTCCACGCATAAGGGAGAACCTTTCTCTCTCTTTTTTACACCCTTAAGAAGAACTTTTTTCTCTAACTTTTTATAATAAAAATTAGATTTAATCTAATTTTTATACTAAAATTATAGAAGATCTTGAGCCCTAGAAGAATCCAAAGGAGAGACCCAAGAGAAGAATCGATCTTCTCTCTTCTCCCTTTTTCTCCTTGATCTAGAACTCTAGGAAGCCCAAAACATCCAACCAAATTTTTTTGATATTTCTCCTCTAAATATTTATGTTAAAAATTAATATAATCTAATTTTTATCTTAAAAAAAATAGAAAAAAAAATTGAAAGAAGAACTCCTTCTTCAAGGCTGCACACAAGAAAGAAGACACATCTTCTTCCTTCTCTTTCTCTCATTGGGAAGAACTTTTTTTCTCTAATTTTTACCATAAAACTAGTAGAGAAGCCTCTCTTTGATGCCTAAAAATCAGTAGCAAACTCTCACAAAAATTTTTTAAGAAGGGAGGAGAAGAGGAGAGACAAGGTGCATGAGATATGGGGCATCCAACTCTTGGACGCCCCTTCTTCCTTCTTTCTTTTGGGTGACAAGAAAGAGGAGAATGGATGCCTCTTTCTTTTTCACGGGATGAAGAGAGGGGGCATACTTGGGCATGAGGAATTTTCCATGGTGAAAGGGAGTAGGCATGGAGATATTTAAGCACATGGGGTTCTTTGGATGCCCCCTTCTTCCTTTTTCTTTTGAACGACAAGAAAGAGGAGAATGGACGCCTCTTCTTTTTCACGGGACGAAGAGAGGGGGCACACTTAGGCATGAGGAATTTGTCATGATGAAAGGGAGTAGGCATAGAGATATTTAAGCACATGGGGTTCTTCCAAGTTGGTTAAGTCCTATTCTAAATAGGATTTAAGATCTTGATCAAATTCTAACTAATTCTTGGATCCAATCCTAATTAACTTAGAAATTTTGGATTGGGAGAAAAATGACTTCTATTTCTTGAATCATAACTGATTACACCACATATAGATATGTGTACAAATTGGTCTCCAAGATCAAGTCCAAACAACTCCCAATGCTAAGCCCACGATGTGAAAGTACTCATTTAAGCCCATGTACACCCATGTCTTACATACTCTCACCCCTTTGGACCTAAACATAGCCCAAATATGGCTTTGCCCCTCAAGGCCTCTATCTCCTAGGCCTCAAGATTGTAGAGGGCTGATTGCCTCCACCCTAGGACCAAGCCGATCCTAGTCACTCCATTGGACAACCCAAGACCTAAGGCTGCCCAACCAAGGCCTTGCGACCTTTGATTTATGGAGCCAATTGGCTCCTTCTTGGCCTTCCAAGGCTTGGGAGCACCATACCTGACTTACACTATCATAGCTCAAAAGGGGTTCCAGTTGATCTAAGTCAATCATTCAGTCTACAACTAGAAGATTGCTTCTTTTTGTTTGTCTAGGCAATCTTGGGATTATAATAACTATTATGGTATCCTCAACAAAAACTTGAATCGAGTTCCTGCTCTTTCTGATGCCATTATGCCAAGCAATAGATCTTAGTCTTTATATAGTGTGAAGACTCCTATTCAAGAGTTGTTGGTTGAATAGATCTTGATCAATACCAGGCTACGCCCTGCTCAATATTAGGATAAGTAGTTTTTTTCTTTTTTTATTTTTTTATATTTTTACTAACTTTTTGCTGACTTCATTCTTGTTTCTACATATATGGTTGATATAGCACCAATGAGGAAGACAACTATCACCAAATGCAAGGTGATGGTGGAGGATCTTTGGTTGCTTAATACCAAGAAGCTGCATGAGGCCTTGCTTCCTTATTTTATTTGGCCGCTGCTGCAACCACCTAGACCCATCGAACCAATCGAGCTCATAGAGCTACCCGATTAGATCCAAAGGTGGAGATCCTACTGACTTCTCAATCTGCACCCCTCAAGTGCCGACACCTCTCTCATGATCTACCTTGAGGAGCATGTTTACCAGTCTAATTGGGTTGTAAAGTCTTGTTGTTTGGCTCTATTAGAGCCGATGCTTAGAAGTTGGTGAGAGGCATCATTCTCCCCACCAAACAAGAGAAGTTTGAGAATGGCAATGCAATGATCTTTTTTGATAAAGCCTACTAAGCTGCTGTTTAGGTGAATAACTTTTTGGATCTTGTAGATCTTCTACCAAGGTATTTCATTTCTAATAGTTAGTTTCTTTTTTAGGGCATTCCCTATACTGCACTCATTTATGAGCGATATCATAAGCTCGAGCGATATGCTCAGGACAACATGGAGCAAAAGGGGGAGGAGGCAAGGAAGAAGTTGGACAAGTTGGGGACCAAGTTGAAGGTCATCATTGCAAAGCTAAAAAATTCAAAGGCTCAATAAAAGGATTCTCAGCTTTAAGTTGTCGAGGCCATGAAGGAGAAGGAAGTGGCGAAGTAGCAAGTAGCCTTGACCAAGGAGAAGGTCCTCCAAGCTGTGGAGGCTTATAAGACTTCTGCAATATGAAAATGAGCTTGCCACTTCTTCTGTCTACTCCTATCTAGCTGGCTTTTATGACCATTAGCAGTAGTCGGAGAGATGTTTTTTCAAGTTCTATATCAGCTACCTTATCCCACATGAAGGTAATGTAGAGAAAGAAGCCGAGGAGGAGGATGAGGGCAAGGATGCGGAAAGAGAGGAGGGCACCTTTGAGCAAGTGCACCAAGATGGTGACGCACTCGATCCTTCTAGATCTACTTTTGATGCCCCATAGTTGTTGAGAATCTTCCACCAAGTTCTGATCTATATTATTTGGTGTATGTCTTCTCCTTTATCTTCTTGGCACTACCATAGAGACAAGCTGGACCTTCTTCAAGATAGTTGGCCTCATAACATCTAGTGTAATCAAATCTTTCTTGCTATAATGCTTAATGACCCAGTTGTTTTTGCTCTATAATTTTCAAATGTTATTAATCAAAGCATCTTTTGTTCGTACATCTATTATGTGTCATGATATTTTAGCTATTATTTTGTAGCTCGTCTCCTATATGTTTAGTAGGTCAAGCTCTAATCGGCTACCTTAGTAGCTCGTTATATGCTTGGGCTGATGTATTGGAGGCCAAGTAGGGATCATCTGTGCAATGTAGGGGCCTTGCCCCAATTTTCAGCATTTTTCTGCCAAGGTTATAGACTTTGGCCCTTTTAGGCATACTGATCATAGTTTGGATGTCAAAGTTCTCTGAGTCCCTGTTCAAACTTGATGAGGTTAAGGACTTTGTGTAAATTTTTGGGATGCATCTATAGTCCTTTTGGATCCTTGCCCCTAGTTCATACTCAATTTCTGGCTAACAGATCATGCCCATTTATATGGTTATTGTGTGGTTCAGCTTCTAACCTTGGTGCCTTATTCTTCATCTAAAAAGATAGGTTATTTAGCTAGAGTTTAGCTTGTTGCACCAGTGTCTAGTTTCCCTCACTTCAAAAGATGGATCATTTGGCTCACCAGATCTTTTGCTTGGAATATCGATTTATCATTCTAGTGCCTAGTTCCCTCATCTAAATAGGTGGGTCATTTGGCTCATTAGATTTTTTGTTTGGAATGTCGACTCTTCATCTCGATGCTTGGTTCTCATTGTTTGTATAGGTGAGTTCTTTGTCTTGCCAGATCTTTCATTGGTTAGATTTTTTTTGATAGCTAACACTCGAGTAATCAGATCGAATTTGCTTCCTCCCGTTCAAGCCTAGCCTTGACTACATCTTTCTTCAGCTCTTAGCCAATGGCTTCTTGAGAAGCACGTCCTGACCTACAATGCTTAGGTGTGGCACCATTGGTGGTCTCTTGGAAGACTCATCCGATGATTCGATGTTTAGTTCATGATTTGACTGTTCGACTCCTCAACTAGGCCCAAGGAAATATCAAGCCAACGATCTCTTAAGAGACTCATCCTAGCCTACAATACTCAGTGCCATGCTATCGATAGTCTCTTGGGAGACTTGTCTGATATTTTATCCATGATTTGGCATTTTGGTTTATAGCCAAGCCTATGAAAATTTTGATTGGGGTCTGTGATAGTCTTGCCTGATCTATTGCTTTAGCAAATTCCTTAGTCGATGGTCGATATGTCTAACCTACATTGCTTAGCTATTTTTGGAACACAAAAGCAAACTTCATTCGTTATTGGTGATAAAGTATTATAGGTTTAAAATTACAACTCTTATTGGTGATACACTTAGAGGTTATTAAAATTCTATGTCTGAGATACTGGAGTTCTATTGAGTTGCTGAAGTTGATATATGCTGGGTTGGTCCCTCCCATTGTTGGATAAGGTGATTTTTGTAATTCAGCACGATCCCTCCCATTGAGTGCAAGCTTCCATTGTCACCTTATTGAGTCACCTTAACTTTTTGAAGGACAAGATCCTCTTGTTGGAAAATCTTTGCTTAAACCCAAGAGTTGTAGCATCGAGCCATCCATTGCTAATAAGTGGTCATCATAATGCAAGCTCATTCCTGAACTTCATCCAACAAGTCTAGATCAGCATGGAGATTATCGGCTTAATTGGCTTGCTCGTCGTATGTCTCCATCCAACAAGGAGTGATGCTTATATCCATCGGAATGATAGATTTAGCACCAAAAGAGAGAGTTTCTCTAGTTAAAGTCTGATATATGGTGTGGTACACCTATAGAACATTGGGCATCTCATCCACATAGAGGCCTTTGGCTTGATCAAGCCTCTTCTTCAAGTCCTACAAATAATACAGTTAGTTATCTTAGCTTCTCCATTTGCTTGACGGTGGCCAACTGAGATGAATCAATGGTTGATGCCAAATGTGGAGCAAAATTCATAAGTTATCAGGCCTTATCGGTGATTAGGATCCAAGGAATTCCAAATCCATAGATGATGGACTTTCGAATGAAGCTTCATGCATTCTTCTTGGTAATCCGAGTTAAGGGCTTTCTCTCAACTCATTTTGTGAAATAGTCAATGAAAAAAAGCTTCTTTGCCTGATAGCTTATGGAAAAGGATCTAGAATATCCATCCCCATACTAGGCAAATGGCCATGGGTGCTGATCAAGGTCAGCTCTATAGATGATAAGTGTTGAATGTTGGCATGCTTTGACACTGACCATACTTTTTGATAACAAAACTGCATCTTTCTATAGTGTGGGCCAATAGTATCCTTGCCTCAATGCTTTATGCGCAAGGACCTTGCCCCCCAAGTGGTTTTCACATATGTCTTCATGGACTTCTCGAAGGGTGTACTCAACTTTGATGGGTCGGAGGCATTTAAGGTATGGCAATATAAAAGACCTCTAATATAATTTCTCTTTATCAAAGTATACCGTGCTCCTGATAATTAAGTCTATGAGCTTCCTTCTAATTGGTTTGAAGACTCCCTTCCTTAAGATAATTGACAATGGGATCCATCCAACTTAGCTCGGGCATTACTTGGAGTACTTGATTTTGAGTTTCTTCAATATTGATCTATCAAGTACATTGAAGTAGGTTATTCTATTCAAGTTGGAGCATTTTGAGTGGATTAATTTGGATAGGACATCTGCTTTCATATTTTCTTCCCAAGAAACTAGCAAGATTTTAAACTTATCAAAAGTAGAGAAAATTTTCTTTACCTTCTGCAAATACCTTACCATAGTCAAATCTCAAGCTTCATAATCCCTTGGACTTGGTTGACAACTAGTTGCAAATCATTGTAAGCTTTGAGTCAATCATTTCAATGGCTAGGGTTAACCTCAATCTAGGGCCTCATATTTTGCCTTCTTGGTGGAAGATTTGATGTTGAATCTTAGGGTGTACTCGATCACAATGTCCTCAGGGCTGCAAAGGATCAACTCGCTTCACACCTCCTACAATAGAGGGTCCATCAATATGAAGCATTCAATAAGATTATTCTTTTGATTCATGCAGCTCAGGTTCGACTTCAACTTCTAGATGGTCTTCAAAACTATCTTCTTTCAGCATAGCACACTCAATGATGAAGTCGACAAGAGCTTGTGCCTTTATATAGCAGTTCTATATTGATAATTTATTTCAAACTCCTTGAGCTCAATGGCTACTTGGCCAGCGGTCAGAGATCTTTGTAGTACTTGCTTCAATGGTTGATCAGTCATGATAATGATGGTGTGAGCTTGAAAATATGGTTATAATTTTCAGACTGAGACAATCAAAGCATAAGCCATTTTTCCATTCTTGAATATCTTATCTTGGCATTTGGAGTAATTACTTACATAATAAATAGGCTTCCAACTTTCAGACTCTTCTCTAATAAAGACTGAACTAATTGCTGAAAATGAGACAGCCATATAGAGGTATAAACCCTATATTAACCCAACAATTGATTTTGATGATGCCAAAATGCTTGAGTACAATTGATGCTAATGCAACCTTAAGAGAATGGTTATAGGGTCTCTTGTGATGCTCAAAGCTTGCATACAAATTAGGAAGAAGTTCTCTCCAAAATATTTAAAGATAAAGTTTTTCAATATTTTTGGCAAATGATGGAAGAGAAGAGTCGATCCCAAGATACCAAGAGTCGACTCTGACATGCCTAAAAAAGACTGACACTTTCACAAGTCAACCCTAGAGAAACATGAGTCGGTCATAGAATGGTCTCAGAGTGTAGAAAGAGAGAGGTGAAATTGAGATATTCTATGAGTCAACCCAGCATACAACGAGTCATCCCCAACAAGATAGAAGCTGACCCTACTAGAACATAAGTCCACCCTAAAATAATCTTAGGATGAAGATAAAGAGTAGGAAAATAGTCTATTTTTGTATTGACCCTAGTAGGATCCGAGTTGGCCTAGAATGGTCTCAAGCTGACGATAGAGAGCAGTGAAAATGATATGTTCCCAAATCGATCCTAGTGCATCATGAGTCGATCCCAACTCTAGATAATTCGACCATTATATCAGATAAGTTGGCCTCTAAATAGCCACAATCAAAAAATAGAGAGCTACACTGAGATATAATGCTTCATGAGTCGACTCTTAAAGAAGTCGAGTCAATCCTGATCGAGACAAGTTAACCCTCGAAAAAAATGAGTCAACTGCTCTGTGTCTGAAGCCTAATGGCTAGTTTTCAAAATATCTCCAATGGATAGAAAAGTTTCCAACAACTAGATTGAGGTTTTTAATAGTTATCTTACCTCTTCTAGTCATTTTGGATATATTTAAGTAAAATTTAATCAAAGAACTAACAAGAAGCATCTAAGTGAGTGAAAAAGTCGAAGAGAATGTGTACATAAGAAACCTTCAAGTCCAACCTTCTAGTATTCAATTCACTTGAAAAGATAGATTTACTTTATTTATTATGTGAGCTATTAGCTAAGCAATCATTTAAAGTAATCTTTCAAGCCTCTCTCAAGTAATTAAGGAGGAAGTCAAAGCACTCAAGAAGCTTATTCTGCAACTTCCATAGCTTCAAAGAGTTTTATTTTGACCTTAAATTTGTTATCCTTTGTATTAATTTGTTATAACAAGTTTTTGAGAATAGAAACTTAAAATTAAGGTTAGTCCAAGCCCATAATTGGATGTGTATAATTAACTAAGTTTTTGGGATTGATTTGGGAAGGTTGCAGTTGATGAGTTTGAGCAAAACCAACTAGATTTAATTGTGAGCCCGGTTAAAATAGTCGAACCATAATCAAGGAGTAATTATAGTTAAAATTTTCAAATAGGAGGATTTGGGGAGTGGATATAGGTACTAGTTTCACATCGAACCACTATAAATCTATTGTGTATATGATTGTGTGGTTGTTTGCATTTATTTTTCGATGTCACATTTATTTTTCCTTAACACCTCACAAGCATACTGAAAGCTTACAATTAAAGCACATATTTGGTTAAATTTTAAAGAACCTAATTCACTTGCCCTCTTGAATTTCTATCTCTAGGCAACATGCTCCTTGACCTCAGGTTTGGTAAGAAGTGGTGGAACCTGAGTGGCTGCTTTAGCTGATCAAATGCTAGCAAACACTCCTCTATCTATTCAAAGTTTTTGGCATTCCATAGGATTTTGAAAAATGGAGGTATCTTTCAGCCAATCTGGATACAAACTGACTTAGGGTAGTTATCCATCTAATGAGCCACTGGATCACTTTCACCATCTTTGGGATAAAAATCACCAACACTACTCGAATCTTCTTCAGATTAACTTTGATTCCTTATCCAGTCACCAAAAAACTCAGAAACTTTCTTAAATTAATTTCGAAAGCATATTTGCTTATATTATGCTTCATATTGTACTTCCTTAAAATCGAAAAAGCTTCATGCAAGTTGGTGGCATGTTGTTTGGCCATCTGGCTCTCCACGAGCATATCGTCCCCATACACTTTCATGTTTTGGCCAATTTGATCTTTGAAGACTCAATTGACCAGTCTTTGATACATGGCTCTACTTTAATCCAAATGCCATCATCTTGTAGCAATATGGCCCCTTCAACTGAGAAGCTGATGGCCCAAGATAATATCGATAAGTTGGTCAATCCTTATGAGAGGAAGCTATCTTTTGGACAGAACTTATTGAGATTAATGAAGTCGGTGTAGACTCTCCAATTCTATTAGTTTCTTGATGAGCACCATGTTGGCTATACATTCTAGACAGGCGACTACAATCATGGCCTCTAGAAACTTGCCATCCTCTTTGTCTATGGCTTATTATTGCTTGGAGGCAAAGCTCCTCTTCTTTTGTTTTGTTGGTCAGTGCTTGGGATTTGCATTCAATCTATGCAATATCATTGAAGAATATATACCTGGCATATCATCAGCTAAGTAGGCAAAAATAAGTTAAAGCGGAGGAACTGGATAGCTGATTCTTATTTTCTCATCAAGTATAGAGCCAATCTAGATAGCTCAACTATCCATTGCATTGAAGAGTGGGATGGAGAGAAGTTCCTCGGCTAGTTCTCCAAACTATTTTTTCTGCTCATTTCAAACATCAAGACTTTTGATGGGCAATGCCTTTAAATGTTTAGCATTTCTCCTGAGGAGCCACGTAGCATTGCTAGGCCACCATCTAATCACCTTTAGCTTCACTGACTCCATTACTTGTGCGGAACCTCATCATTAGGTGGTAAATGAACACTACGACTTGCATCATGTTTCATCCAGACTGATCAAGAATTGCATTATGTATACAGAGAGAACCTTAACGACCAAGAGCTCTAGCATAAAATTGACCTGCTAAGATTTCTCTCCAAACATGATTGAAAAGATTATTACTCCTTTCACTGATATATGGTCTCTAGAGAAACTAACCAATGGAGAATTAAGTTTCTAGAGCCGATCTACTAGTAGATTCATATTTTTGAAAGCTTCTTAAATAAAGTATCAATAAATTTTATTATCTACTAAAACTCTTTGTACATCATATTTTGCTATTATAAGAGAAATAACAATTGCATTGTCATAAGGGCCCGCACCCCTTTAGGTTGGCATCGAGAATGATATAGCATCCTCGAATCTCAATCCTTTTAGGGACAAATCCCCTGTTCAAGCTACTTGGCATAGTTTTTTTTTAACAAATGATCTCAATGCTTCTGCTATGGGTCCTCTTGAGATTGTGTTGATAATCACTACTATAGGTCAATGATGCTCCAACTTCTCAAGCAAGCACCTATCTCATCTTGCTCCCTTTTCTCAATGTCAATCATCTACATATCAACCCAAGTATCTCTAGTAGATAAAACTTTTATTTTGTCATCTTGTTGGATGCATTCCTCAGTATCATGGCTGCAATCCTTATGGAAATGATAATACTTTTGGAGATTTTTGACATTTGAGGGAGTCTTTATCTTCTTCGGCTATTGAAATATTTCCGACACTCTACTTCCATCAAGATTTGAGTCCTCAGAGTATTAAGAGTGTAGTTGTTGAACTTTGATGCAAGCTCCACAGACATTGGTGTCTTCTTCTCATTTAGGCCTCTTTACCAATACTTCTCAGTATTCTATCTCTCCCTCATCCTTTTCTATCTCTGATCTCCTCTTGCCAAGTTGCCATAGCCTCTTTGACTTTGATGTACCTCTTGGCTAGGGATAGTAACTTGGCCAAAGTTTTGGGATTTCTTTCTTTAGGAAGAAGTAAAAGTTGCAAAATTTCATCCCACTTCTCACTATTGATACGACAGTTGTCTCATCCAACTTGTGAATCTCCAACATCTCTATGGTGAAATAATTGATAAAACTCTTGAGGGATTTGTCTTCTCTCTGCTTCACTGGAAACAAGCTATTTAAACAAATGAGCTTGATCCTCATGCTATGGGTCCTCTTGAGATTGTGTTGATAACCCCCACCATGGGTCGATGATGCTCCAACTTCTCGAGCGAGCACCTATGTCATCTTGCTCCCTCTTCTCGATGTTAGTCATCTAAATGTCAACCAAATTATCCTTGGTAGATAAAAGCTTTAGTTTTATCTTTTAGTTGGATGCATTCCTTAGCATCATGGTCGTAATCCTCATGAAAACAACAATACTTTCATAGATTCTTGACATTTGAGGGAGTCTTTATCTACTTTGGCCGTTGAAGATATTTTAGACAGTCTATTTCCATCAAGATCTGAGTTAGAGTATTAAGAGTGTAGTTGTTGAACTTTGATGGTGAGCTCCATGAACATTGGGCGACTATCTTCTTCTCATTTAGGCCTCTTTATCAACACTTCTTGGATTCTATCTCTCCCTCATCCTCTTCTATCTCTGATCTCCTCTAACCAAGTTGCCATAGCCTCTTTGACTTTGATGTACTTCTTATCTAGGGATAGCAACGTAGCCAAATTTTTAGGATTTCTCTTCTTTAGAAAGAAGTAAAAGCTGTAAGATTTCATCCTACTTCTCACTATTGATACGACAGTCCTCTCATCTAAGTTGTGAATCTTCAACATCTCCATGCTAAAATAATTGATGAAACTCCTGAGGGATTCATCTTCTCCTCACTTCACTGCAAACAAGCTAATGAATCCTTACATCTCTAGCTGCTCACAAAGTGAGCCATAAATTATCGATTAAGATGATCAAAAGAGTGAATGAATTGAATCCTGGCCAAAGTTAGAGAATCAAAGACGTCCTGTTTCCTTGGGGTAGTCAGAAAAGCTCAGCATAAAACTACATTGGTCACCCCTTGTAATATCATGAGAGCCTTAAAACTCTTAAAGTGATCTATAGGATCTAAGGTGCTATCATACACCTCAAATTAGGGCACTTTAAAATTTCACGATGGTGGTTCATCCATGATTTCTTTGGAAAAAGGGAGATTGGTGGTGATCACCAAATCTTCTTCCTATTTGGGTTGCCTTCTCAGGGCTTCAATCTTAAGGTTCATCTTCTTAAATTTTTGATCGAGATCGGCTTCTCTCTTAAAAAGCCTCTTTGGTTGGGAGATTAGTCTTTTGAGCTAGAGCTCATCTCAAATTAAGCACCAAGAAGATCATCTTCTCAATGGCAAATGAGGTTCTCATGGTGACCATTAGTATTCACTGCAAGGTCATCACATTGATCTAGTTGCATACGGTTCTTTGTTAGTCAAAGTTTCAAGAGCAAACAAGAGATATAAAGAGAGAGCAATATTATATGTGGGGTTTCCTTTGTTGTATCAGAGAGTCCCTTATGTCCGATATTTGTGGAGCCAAGAATGAGAATCTTTATGATTAAAATCATAAGATTTGAGAAATTGAGCTTTCCTTATCAGTTGATCAGAACGATGAAGATATGCCTTATCAGGCACACCGTATGTTATATTTGAGTGCATCTTTTTTGCTAGTTGGTTATGACATACCTTTCTAGATGGATTGAGATCACATTAGGCTATAACCATTTGCTTATTATTTGAAGATCTAATTCATCATTGATTTCACTAGATACATGTCATTATTAGTTCAGCAACCTAAGCTACTGAGTGAAAATTTTGGGATGACAAATCCAAGCTATATACATCACCATTTAAGACTACGCATCTTGTGACTATGAAAAAATGCAATGGATGGATATGAATTTTCTAATCCAGTAAGAATCCCCAACCACCACTCTAATACAAACAAAATAAATTAAGGATAAAGATAATCAAATAAATAATATCTAATGAAATAAATATCATAAAAATACTCAAAAGACTCATACAAAACAACATATATGTGTGTGTGTGTGTCATCAAGATCCATCTTATCGAAAGAATATATATCACAACACCAACAAGTTACACCATTTATTAGCAATGATTTCATATGTCTGGTCATCGATTTCTCACTATCTCAATTGTAAATTCATAACAATTTATTTTTGGCTTTAAATAATCAAGATCATTCTCTAATCCATAATTCATGAACAAAATTTCTATATGTAAGTTCATGGTGGCTATCCCATGTGTAAGCCTATAGAGGCTATCCACATAATGATGTTAGTCTAAACTACTTATTCATCTTGTTATTACATATTATTCATATCAAATCAATTTTGATGTATCAACCTACTCCTTACAATTTTAAGATAACAGGAACCATAGTTCATATATCCCTATCTTAATAGTTGATATCCATGTATGATAAACACATAAATATGATCATATCAAAATCATATAAACAATATTATCTCATGCACAACTCAATTCACCAATATAAATCCAAATATATAAAACTAATGGTACAAATCTTACAAAATTATCTCATGAATAGTATATATTGGTGATCATGTATGAGAATTCTTATCTCTACTGATGACAACTCAATATACTAAGTATCAGACCACACTTGATTTATGAATTGGGATGTCAAGAACCTTACTTGATGTTGTCTCATCCAGAAGATCATTACCCAATAGGATGAGGTCTAATATTAAATTAAAACCATAAAGTGGAATTCAACTGTCTAGCACCCTCTATCGGGGTTCGCTAGGGGTCCACCATCAAGTCCCCTGAATCTTTTTCATCAAACCATTGGATTAGCTAGATAGGAGAGAGAAAGGAAGAGAGTGGAGAG
This sequence comes from Elaeis oleifera, assembly GCA_000441515.1. Lineage (NCBI taxonomy): Eukaryota > Viridiplantae > Streptophyta > Magnoliopsida > Arecales > Arecaceae > Elaeis > Elaeis oleifera. The sequence continues at coordinate 2,816 of KE509370.1, read as the reverse complement.
AGAGAAAGAGAGATAAGAGAAAAGAACTCTCTTTTCCTTCCTCGAAACAAGAGAAGACTCCCTCTTTCTCTCTCTTTCTTAAATATAGAAACAGAAAGATCTAGTAGAGAGATTACAGTAGCCGATGGGTGGTGACCTACAACAACATTCAATGATGGCAATAGTGATGACCTTGGAAAATGAGCCACAATCGATGGTGTTCAGCAAAGCAAGAAAATAATGGCAAATAGTGGATACGTTGTTCCATGTTCATCCAATGACTCGTCGGCTCCAAACAATGTGGCGATGATGACTAGAAGATCGAAAAAGGGCGGAGAAAAGAGCCTAGGCTCTTTACCTAACTCCGACAAGGCCTACAGGGTGATCTAGCGATCTTTTTGATAGAAATCCAAGAAAAAGTTATGAAAAAAGTTATGCAAAAGGGCTTGGAAATAATAGTGATTGCTTGTGGACTCAAGATGCAGTCTATTGGGGTATGAGTCATTTAAGTGAGCCATTTTTCACTGACTAGGCACTTCGGCACAAGATCAAGACAACCTAAACTACATTGTAAGTCTAACCCAAAGAAGGATTATACAAGCCAATGACCACAGGTGATAGCCGATCCAGATATCAGATAACACCATCCTAAAGATTATAACATCATACAATCCACCATCTTTGGACTCAAACCAAGGATGCACGCTGGTGCCATGCCAACCTCCAGCCATCTCAATGGTGGGATTAGGTCATCAGAATCTCTCAATAATTTTCGAAACACGGGCAACTAGTGCCCATGACTAACAATCATGATTTTCATGTTAGTGGATGGATTTTCAATCTTAAAGGCCTATCATTAAGACCTAACAATCTATGATATTAGGGCCTAATAGTCTATCGGATGTAGGCATAACAACCTACAAGTCTGTCTCTATATAAAGAGATAACCAAGAGACTCTAAGATAAGCATGTTAAAAAAAACCTCCGATACAACTCTTGTACCAAATGCGGATCGTCTTTACATGGACCTGGGTGTTAATCCAACAATGAAGAAGATCGAAGAAAGCAGAAGCAAAATAATGGAGTGGCTACCCTAGGAGATGCTAGGGTTTGGCATTGGAACCAGAGAGAAAGAGAGAGAATTAGAGAGAAAAGATCAATTGTATTCCACTGTTGTAAAATCCTAATACAACCTATGTATATATATACATAGCCATTAGGTTTGATCAAAAAATTCTGCAGGCTAAACTTAATACATGAAAGCACTCACCAAGCCCATGTACACCCATATCTCACATGCTCTCATCCCTTCGACTTGATCCGAGTCCAAACCCTTGAGTTAACCCCCTTATGACCTATCAAATCAGGCCTTAAGATCCTAAGATTAAAATCCGATCCCAGATCCAAACAAAAATTCATGCAGCTCTGCCCATGATACTGAGTCGGCTCAGTCTCAGATTGAGTCAACTAATCTGAACTTAGTCGACTTAGACTGGCATTGAGTCGACTAACCTATGCACCATGCCACAGATTTTTGAAATCATGTCTTCTATTTTTTTGAGACATAATCGATCTAGACTGGGACTGGATCGACCCATCTGTGACTTGATCGATCCAGTCTCAGTCTGAGCCGACTAACACCCTGAATATGCTCTTTCCTTCACAACTTCAGCTCTGGCTTTAGTTCTTACTCCACCTTGTATCTTCAGGTATTTGGAGCTCCAATCAAGCCTCTTAAAGTCTTCATCGTCTGAATCTCGAGCTCGTGGAGAGCTACATACTGCCTTCACCTTAGAACCACTCCTGTCCTGGCTTTAGGATCCAAATCGATCCTAGCTTCTTGGAGCCAACACCCTGACTCATCCTATGGCCTTCCAAGGCTTGAGAGCACCACATCAATTCTTACAAAGCAAGCCATCAAAATAGTACCCACACTCTCTCCTTATTTTCTCTCATATTCCTTCTTTATTCTCAAGCTTCGACTAACTTAAGCACTGAAGAGTCCTCCACGGAAGCATCTCTAGTGCGTGTGGACTTCCATTGCATGGTTCCTCAGGAGAAAGCATCTCTTCAGCCAGACCCCAAATTCACGTCAATGGGTGACCAACGTTAGTCTAGAGGCTTGCAGCAACAAATGGCATTAGAGAAAGGGTCATCGCTGCCCACTTTTTGAAGAAGAAGATGGTGAGAATGTAGATGCAAGACACTTCTGCTAATTCCTACCACCATTCATCTCGATGGAGCCCATGAAACTCCAAACCTCTAGTGGTGGATCCAACTCCACTTGTTATAGTAGCAGACTACCAATAATTCAACATCCTGATTTAGGAAGTCTCAGTGCTTACCACCACCATCTAGCAGCTCCAGTAGGCAATAAAGAGGCAGAATCAACAAGAGCCAGCTCATCAGGCCACTCCATCATAATGAATCCATCGATCCACCCCAAGAGCCTGGAGAGTCCTCTGCGATGCCCTCAGGACTCTAAGTTGGCCATCCACCAGTCCCTTTCACCTTGATGAAGCTATGAGAGAATGGATCGATGGTGCTGGGCCTCTAAGTCCTTGGGAGGAGATTCAAAATCAGGATACTCTTAGTGCCCTTGGAGATCTCAATGTGAAGATGATCTCGAGTAGAGGTCCATGAGATCTAGTGGAGGCCTGAATTATATCAGGAGGGTGATTGGAATCTTGATGACCCTTTCAACTTTAGGGCACATCTGCCTTTCTTTCGAAGAATATTGGAGGAATTGATTATTAGATGTGTGTCCTAGAAGCCAATCTGGGCTGACACATATTTTTTTCTTAGAATATATTTTGTACTTGATGGGCAGTCTTTAT
>KE509365.1:8985-22935 GCA_000441515.1 Elaeis oleifera | reverse complement strand
AACAGTAATCATCGAGATTAGGTGCTCACAGCCTCAGTACAACATTTGCACCATTTCCGACTCAAAAGAGTCACTTTACCTTCTTTCAGTTCTCTTCCTTTCTTGGACCCTATATTAAAGTGCATAATATACATTAGAGTCTAATAAAAAGAAAAATCATAAGATCTATTTTGATCAATTCGATATACTTTTCAAATGCATGTTAATGCTTCTTTAGGTTCTCTAGGTATGTACCTCTGAACTTTTCAAGATCTTTAGTTACCAGCATATTGACCAATTCAATTAAGGTGCTATAATATTTATTCATATAATAGTTTTACAAACTATTCGTATGAATCAGAAATTGCATGATCAAATCTATTAGCAATTTCTTATGCATAGTCATATCGAGCTTTTCAAGCTCTTCAATATCCTTGATCATCGATCATGGACAAACTGTTAATCACACATCTCATGCACTGTGTGACTCTGATCATCTCATAATTATTGTAGAAGAATCAGTATGTTATTGACAGTCTATATATTCTTATGCATACATTGGATTTCATCAACTATGAAGTCCAATTTATAGCACCTAACCTAATTGTCAATATCCAACCATTTATCAAGTATAGCTCATTGACTATGAATTGGATAAGCTGGTGACATTGGGTTAATCTGACCAAGAACATGGTTTAATTTCTAAAAGCTAAAAACTATAAGCCAAAATATGTAATTGATTTTGATTAAGTGGTTGATATCTAGGATTCGAGCTCGAGTGTTAAAGACTTGATCATAGAGAGTAAAATTTTAATTAGATGATTGTACTTGTAATAATTTATTCTAGGGATATTAAAATAAATAAAAACTTTCACTAATTTTTTGAGTCTCTCACACTCCTCGGGTGGAGAAACAAAATCTTAATATGATAAGTGGTTCTAGTGGGTGCTACGATCCTATTGATGAACGGCACCTCACCTAATAGTTATTGGTGACATGTATACCAATGCGTAGATAATTTTTTATCCAGATGCTTCTCCAAGCATGTTGCAATGACTTGATCTTTAAGTCCTGTAGCCTTATCTAATAGTTATTGACATATTCTTAGTTAAATCCGATCCACCATTCACCAACGAGTGCAAACCATCATTGAATCCCTCACCTAGCAGTTATTGGGCCCAACTCCATCTTTACCTCGGGGCATCTAATGCCACAGAGTGGTTGTACCTTTTCGATACAATCGAACTACTATAACCAGTCAAGAATGATCAATGTTAGAAAAGGCACCCACATCTCTATAATAGTGGAAGAGCAGTAGACTTAATATTTAATGAAGAGATTTGGGTTCAGAGCTCTTCTAATTAGTCACATACATCTAATGTAATAACTAATCTGGTTTGGATCAGCACATTTTATGTCTGACCAATCTTGTCAGCATGGGTGAACTCGGGTCAATAAGTAACCTAATACAAAACATAATCTCTCAAAATGGCCAGATAAGTAAAGATGAGTGGGGTCCCTCCGTGCTTTCTTTAGATACCAATGAATTGGCTGGATCAGATAATAGAACCAATTAAATAACCACCATCTAATACTTACCTTAGACACTAAATTGGTTGATTAGAATTAATTAGGTTAACCTATAGATCCGGGCTCTAACCGCTGAGCCAAATTTGGTCTTGATTTAATCAATTCACATCATATGTGAATCAATTTGACCAATTACGATTAATTCAATTTTAAGCCCTTTAACCTAATCCAACCAACTCTTGATTAGGTTTGATCAACTGCTCAAAATCGAAAAAGATCTAACCTAATCTAATCAATGATCCTAGTTGTAGTTTAGTCTCTAAACCTAGTTTGTTCAATCCATACCCGAAGCTCATATTTTATGCATTAAAATTTAGATCTTAAATTCATAATTTTAGATCTTATAATTTAAATTTTAATCTCATTAAGTGCATTATGTACATGTGTTAAAGTTTAAATCTCGAAATATTTTTTAATCTAAACCATTTATATTGTATCTCATACAATATCATTGTTTGCAGAATCGAGTCGATTCACCTTGGTACACGAATCGACTTGTCATAGAGAGTCAGCACAACACTGAGATAAATAGAAAACTATAGATCTAGTCTACACAATTGAATCGGCTTATCAGCAAATAAGCTGATCTACCAGGATCTTGAGTTAACTCCAACAAAAATGAGTCAACTCACCTCAACGATTTGAGTCGACCCAATTGAGAATTGAGTCAACTCCACAGACATACTAGTCATAGTTTCATATTTTCATATAAATAAAGCTTAGGATTTTGGATCTAAAATTTTACAGAAATTAAGTTTTAGATCGTGTGTCAAACAATATATCAAATATAATATTTTAGCGATCTAAAACACATAAAAATACATACATAATCTGATTTAATTTTAAAATATGTAACAATTATAATTTTTATTTACTATTCATCTTCATAGAAAATATCACAGTCGGCACCCCTATACATCATAAGAGAGAATCCATTGAATGGGCAAGAGAGAGACTTTAATCCCTTCATTATCTTATGACCGGACGGCCATGGTGACTATCTCAATTTGATTATTAAGCTACTAAAAATTTAATCTAACATATCACATATATAATCAATTAAAATTAGATATAATTATCTTTCACATGTCAAATATATAAACAATAACTATTGAATTTATACATATAAAAAAATTTAGCAATCATACTAGATCCAAATTAAACCCTTATTGATATATTCAGTTCTAAAACTAATTTTAGATCTAAATAATTCATGATTTACTTTAGATCTAAAATAATTTCAGATCCAAAATAAATCTATAATTATATTACAGTATGTAAAAAAATCAAATCTAACCTTAATCGATGTTCTACATCGTTCTAGGATAACCATTCAGTATAACAGGGTTATGTCAGGGTAATCTTATTTCAGAACGAGTAGATCATCAAACTAACCTTCAGATCTAATTTTTTAAATCAGATTTCAGATCTGAGAGATTTTCATGTTCGTATCAGAACCTATGCTCTGATACTACTTTTAGAAAATCGCTATGATTTCGTACATGTAGTTCAAAAATTTTTTTAGATATCTATGTAGCAGAAATAAATAAATTAAAATATTTTTAATTTAAATATATATCAGATCTGATCTAAAAATTATAGTTAGAATCTTGATATGAACAAATGACCATGATCTAAAATCTAAAAAAAAACAAACCGTTAAAAAATCAAACGAAGATCAGATCTCCATATCCTAGATCCTGCAGATGTCTCAAATTCTGATCGTAGCCGTGCACGCGTCCGACCTCTGTTGGTATCTATACAGAGATGTTTAATCAAAGCATCAAGATCATTGATGTACTAGTACCTTATAGATATCGCTCCTCATCTTTGAATCTAGATCTCTTCTTCCAGATCTTGAAGAAGGAGATTGCTGCGTGAACTCTTTCGAGTAGATTTGATGGGATCTCAACTAGATCATCATGAAGAGAAGAAGAACCCTTCTTCTTCTCTTCTTCTCTTTTTTCTCTTCTTAGATCTGATCTCAATCAGATCTGGGCATTGGATGAAGGGGAGAAGGGAGGAGGAGGTGTTGGAAGGAAGTTGATGTCCAAAAGAAGTTGCCATAACTATCACGCCAAAAACCTCATGCCATCTCTCTTTTTGTCGCACTAAATTTCTTATCTCACACACACCCACTTCTTAACACCCTAAAGGATCAAATCCCATTTGATCTAAGGCATTCAAATCCAAATCAAAGGTTGGAAGGGTGTTGAGATAGAGATGTGCGGTAAGAAGAAAACCTCCACATAAAATAATGCATGCCAATCCTTTCCAAAATTTTTTTGTCGCACAAAAAAAATATTTCATATCCAAATCTTATCAGATTAGAAGGTTCTGTTGATAAGGCATCTATTTAAAATATATTTGGATAGTTGTCCTAAAAGAGAGAGAGTCCCAAAAAGATGGAGCGCCAACTATTGGCACCCTCCTCTCTTCACACACACAAAAAATAAGGGATGAGAAACCATCACCCTCTTCTTTTTTATATGATTTTTGAAGAGAGAGTCTCAGAGGACCAGGACTCTCTGAATCAAGATTCTTCTGATTCAAGTTGGGCCTTAATCGGATTCAAATTGAATCCGAAACAAGCCAAATTTGAAAGGCTGTCAAGCTTGATCCAATCAAGCTTGAAATTCACATCTGATTTGGATAATTGAATCCAATTAATATTAAATTAATTAAATTTAATTTAATTTAATTTAAATTAATTAAAATTAATTCATGATTTAATTAATTTTAAAAAAATTATAATATTTATAATTAAATCTCTGCGCTAACAATTAGCAGCTGCCAAAACTATAACGATTACAATTAACAGTTTCTAAAATTCAAACTATCAATTCGATTGATAATTTGAATATGATCCAAGCCATTGATCAAATCATGCTCTTTTTATGTGTGACCCCTCAAGTTCTATTCTGTCTGATAGTGAGACATACCGTGATCTCCATCACAGCATTATCGAAACTCTTTTCGATGGGCTAGAACGATTCTAACTCACCTCAACAAAGATTATTGATCCAAAATGATCTTAGTGAGTTCTCACGATCCACTAGTGATGTCTAGTAACATGTAGTGATAACTCAGTAGAATAAAAAATGAACCCCTACGTACAGTTATCATGTGATACAATCCCTCTATCATAAATTCCAACTTGATGAAGGTCATGGAGACCTTATCAAATCCCATCGTCAGTCACATGCTAGATTGGCTCAACTTAAGCTCATTTATGAATCTTGTAAAAAAAATTTCAATATTCACACTTACTCTGACTAGAGATTTTTGAACTCAGTCTTGTGAATCATATAGAACTTCTCCTTTTCTACTAAGGTTAATAGATTACATCTAGGTGCATCCTACTCTAAACAGCGAACCTGAACCTACAATAGCTAACATACACAGCAAGGATTTGAATTGCTAGAGACCAAAAGAATGTGCAGTTAAACTAAGTTATCTCACTATGAATAGTCAATACACCGCAGGTCAAAGGATCAGTCACACCACTGCAGCATCGAAAAAAATCACTGATGAGTGGGTAGATATCCAAGTGATTTTCGTATTGATCACACTCAATACAAGTTGTTCTCTAACAACTACAGACTCAAAACTCATCTGTCCAAAAGGAAGGTGATCTATGCATCGATCTTAAATGAATTGATCACTGTCCTCCATGACCATTCTTCGATCGAGAGCTTTTAAAAATTAACTACTAGTAATATATGTCTCAAATCCTCAATACCTTGAGAATATACAAAATCATCTTTGTTAATTTTTTGGATAAATCGTGGACACATATGACATGATTGGTTATTAAGACTGCCCATCAAGTATAAAACATGCCCTAGAGAAAGGTATGTATTAGTCAAGATAGACTTCTAAGGCACACATTTAACAGGTGGGATGGTCAATGGTCAAGACCATATATATGCCAATTTCTAGGCAAAGTTAGGAACAATTAAACCTCATCCTTAACTCAATTTCTAGTCAAAGACGAGATAAATTGAGCCCTCTCTAGTAGTCTTCTCCACAATTACATTCTCTCCTCTTATTAGTCAACTCTCTCACTCCCTTATGATTTCTTTCATCTAAGCTTATTGCAAACTAGGTGTGCAAACGAGTCATGCATATGAAATTTACCGCACCAGTCATGCATGTAATCGGCTCTAACCTATTACTGATGAAAAGTCTCAATTGTCCATGTTGAATTGGATGGCCATAAATAAAAAAGGGTAAAAGATAAAAGTACCCATTAAAGGACTATACATGTCAATTATGATCAACACATTAGTTGAAAATTTTCAACCCATCAAAAATATGAGATAACTAAATCATGTAACTATGCAAAACTAAACCATCAATGCCTTTCCACATGATCTAACATATTTAGAAGGCAATATTACTCAGAGAAGTTTGATTTCATATAATAAAACTATCATGTCCTGGCCAAAGGCTCGCACAGATGTGCAATGAATGGCTGCACATCCTTACGGTTTAAGTCCACATGAAATGTAAGGCCCACCTTCATATTCATATGTATTCATATCAATCTCAAGCAATGGTAAAAGTAAATTCATTAATATTTTATTTAATAAAAATAGATTCTCCAAAACTAATAAGAAATAAAAAAAGTTCAAAATAATTTTATTTAAAGATCACTGAGTAAATAACACCTAAAATCCTATGCTCCTCACTGATCGGTCCTATGTACTATAAGATCTTCTGGATCTGAAACAAAAGGATAGAAAAGAGGTGGTAAGCTTTGTTGCCCATTGATACAATCCATGAATTAGATTCTCAAAATTTTTTCCAAACCTAAAAGTTATATGCACTACTTAATTTAACTAAGTATGAAGTAGTGGAAGTTATGAATGAATAAGCAGAAATATAAAGTAATAGAGCAAGTAATAGAAGATAAATCCACACATATATAAATAATCAAGTTTATAGTGGTTTAGTGTCAAGCTCAATACTTACATTCATTCCCCAAGTAACTCTTTTGAAATTTTACTATAATCATCAAAATTACAGTAAGATTATTTTTTAGATTCATAATCTTAATCCAATTGATTTTACAGACTTACTAATCAAAATCTATCCTCAATTATTCTTAGGCTTGTATAAATTTAATTTTAAGCTTGATTGAGCTTATCCCTAAGTTTCAATCCCAATTGAAACTTGTAGTATATAAAAATTTGAATTCAAAAAATTCAATACAAACTCAAGCTCTTTAATGAGCAGATGATGTGTCGCTGAAGTACAACCAAAGGAGTTGAAAAGTTTTTATAATAAATGCTCTCTTCTTCCTCTTAAGAGTTGCTTAAATACACAAGAAGCAGATGGTCGGAGTTGTTGCTCTCTTTTTGATTTTCAATGAATGTACAATAGAATTTTATAGACATATTGATGTTCTCTCTTATTCCCTCTAGGTTCTCTTGAGTTTTCTTGCTTTAATAATGACTTAGAGACCTATGAATCCTTATCACTAAAAATGGGTTTCAGGCCATTAAGAGTTAAGAAATAATCATTTGGAGTTGAGAAATAACTATTGGAGAACTTCTAGATAATTTTGTAATTTTGAAAATTAGTTATTAGAGTTGTCAGTTGCAGTAGAGTTGACTCGAGCAAATCTGGAGTCGACTTGAGCTTTCTTGGAGTCGACTCAAGATCTTCAGAAGTTGACTTGAAGATGGTACATCAAAAACTATCTCTTTATCTTTCTTAAAAGAGTCAATTCAAGATGCGCGGAGTCAGCTCGAGATCTATGCCGGTGCCACTTTGCGTGCCAAAGTCGACTCTGGGTCTACTTGAATCAACTCAAGGCCTATGCCAAATTTTGAAACCATATCAGAGCCAATTCTACTTGTCTAAGGGTCAACTCCAGGCCTTTTTCACTTGAAATTTGTATAGCTTGATCGTTTTAATGTTGCTTCTTTAAATCATCAAGATAGAAGACTTGAGCATCTTTGAAATAAGATTTTATCTTCTTGAAAATTTTCTTCAAATGCTTAAATATCTTAATAGTATCAATCATATATTCAAATATGTTATTATTAGTCAAAATCAAATCTTAGATCAGTAATCTTTTTTTATGATGATAAACTTTGAGTATATATACCAAATTTAAGCTTGTTTGGATTCAAAGACTAAAACATATCATCAAGAATTGCTCTATGTATAGGATTGTGAAAGATTATTTCAAACAGTCTAATCTTTTGAGAAAAGGGCTAGGGACTACGGTCCTACAATTGATACAAAAGCAATAATTCATTTAAGCATTGCTTTTATGAGTGATTCAGAATATTTATTAAGAATTTAGATTGACTCTTCAGAAGTTATGATTCCTTTAGCCAAAATTTAGATTTTGCTTAAATTTGAATTTCTTAACCTTTTTGTGTATCAAATGAAATTTTAAGTTACTCCCCTTTTGTTTATCAAAAGAATTTTAGACATATGTTTTCAGATTATATTTTCCCTTTTGTTTTCATATATTATTATTATTTGCTTATCAAAACTTCCAATTTTAGAATTGATATCATGTGCCATTTTCTTCATTTAGTTTCTCAATTTCAGCATTTTCACCATTTGTTGTTATTTTAACATATACATCTTAACATATATACTTCTTCTTATCATATATACTTCTTCTTAGTTTACCATGTTTACTTCTCAACATATATACTTCTTATTACTATATACTTCTTAACATATATACTTCTTCCCTTTTGTCATCATCAAAGAATTAGGCAATCAATCACAAAGATGGAATATAAGAGAGGAAGAAAGATCATTCACTTAATTAGAATATAAGATGAGTTATATAAAGTATACTATATATAAAAAGTGAAACCTATAACAGTACAATGGCCATCAATCCATTATAGCATAAAGAAACAACAATGCAAAAGGATAGATGAAGCATAAACTAGAGCAAAAACTCAGACATAAATTAGGACATAAACTAAGACATATACTAGGACTGATCCTCATCAAATAAACCTTTAGGATAATGGAGGAACTAGTCCTAATAATAGAAAGTCCAATCCTTCGTTCCTGATCCTGTTAGAAGGACCAACAATTAAGGAGGAAAACCTACATTCCCTCTAGTATATATTCTAAAGAGTGGCATAGGAGGGGTTGGGTGCATGTAGTAGGTTGGGTGGAGGGCTAGAAGGTGCGTTCTAGGGCAGCTAAGAAAAGATGCCCTCCATGACCATAGGAAGGGCCAGCTGCTGCCTCTACTGTTGCTACTGCTCAAGCTACTGCTAGAAAGCATAGATCTTCAACTGCTCCACTAACTACTTTTGGATATTAGAAAGATATAATATTGGATCTCTTAGTAGTCTACAATCCTTTGATTATCTCCTGAGTCTGCTACATTCAAATTCAATCCTTCTCCACAGAATGTAAGGCTCTTTGGTAAACATAGAAAAGTTCTAAGGCTCATCTGATCTAACTCTAGTCTCCATAGCCTCCATCCTCTTTGTCAACCTGCTAACCTCAGAGCTAAGTCTACCAAGCTCAGTCTTAATATGACTGGTCTAAGGTCACAGTCCCTCAAGTATAATCTCCCCCAATCTCCTCTACCGATCATCAACAAGACATGAGCTGGAGAACTGAGGGTGCTAAGCGGCTGTAAAGGGTGTCACCAGGGATATCATAGATTAGGGTACTTGAAAAGGTCTCTCTAGCACTATAGTCTATGGTGGAGTATCTCGAGCTTGAAATCGACCTAAGGATGACTCAAGCCTCTCTCATCTACTGGTCTCTGCTGCTCGTACCCTGACATTTATCGAATCCATCGACCATCTAACCTACGATACCCCGTACGATGTAGAGACCATTCATTGTAGATATCAAAGTGCATTAACATTCGGGTAATCTCCCTCTCAAAACTCACTCCTATCTCTCTGAATACAGAGGTCAAGGCCATACCATAGGATAGACATGCCTTCGTCTTACCAATGCCATCCCTCATCTGATGTAAGATCAAAGAGGGGAGATTTAGTACCACCTCTTGAATCAAGTAGTACATAATGACTATGTCTCTCTTCGAGACACAATCAAACCTCCTAGTCTTCGAAAATAAGATCCTTCCTAGAATATGATGTATTAAATGCATCTCCATGGATAACTGGTTGGCAACAGCTCAGTGATCCCCTTGATATCTGACCTCTCCAAAATGACCTTTAGAGCATCTTCTTTATTGAACACACATTGAGGGACTATGCCTACACAGGGAATACCCCTACCCTAATCTCTCTACAATCAATAGAAAAGTAACTCCTTTGACAGTGCAGCCCATATCACCTGATCCTCAAGCTAAAACTATAGAACTCTCTCATCAAACAAGGATAAGTAGGCTGATCTATACTGTAGAATTTTTTTTAGCCTTGCTTCTAGATCCACTCTCTTATCCAGAATCCTTCCCTATTAACAAATCAAAAATCAATCTTTCAAATTGTTGTGATGATACTAATGATGAGGGAATCCACCAAAGATGGAGGTGCCAAAGAAAGAGGGATCAGAGCTTCTTCTTGCTGAGATGGGTCATTGCGGTGCTTTCAATGGATCTCCAAATTGGCCTCATTCTTAGTCTTTGCAATGATAACCAATTGCTTCCATGGGCCCATTGCGCATGAGAAAAATTAAAATCAAGAGAGAAAGGATAGGTGGAGGTTTCTATGGGGTCAAAAGGGTCAACGAAGGTTTAGGGTATTGTTCTTAGTTTACTAAGAAGGGAAATAAAAACATAGAAGGGTTTCACAGTTTGAACGCCGTGGACCTGACCTTGAGTCGACTTGAGAACTCTCTCAAGTCAACTCGAGCAGGAGTCAACTCGAGCAGGAGTCAACTCGAACTTTACCTCAAGTCAACTCGATCTCAAGCATAGAGAAGTTTTTTATTTTAAAAAGAAAACCAAAAAAAGCAATTAAGGGCTCAAGGAAAATTGATTAGATAATAATTGAGTTGTAGATCGTCAAGAGATTTGGACATTCAATAAATCAAAGAATTTAAGAAAAATTTAGGTAAAAAGGTCACAAACATCTAATTCTTTTTTAATCATACAAAATCTATCTTCACTAAGGGATTTAGTGAATATATCAGCTAATTACTTATCAGTACAAACACAATCTAGCAATACCTCATCATTTTGAATATGATCTCTTAAGAAGCGATATCTTGTCTCAATGTGTTTAGTTCATGAACGTAGGATTGGATTTTTGATTAAATTAATTATACTTATGCTATCATATTTATAAAATTTATTTAATTTAATATCATAATCTTCTAATTGTTGCTTAATCTACAAGATTTGAGCATAATAACTTCAACTATAATATACCCGGCTTCTACTGTGGATAATGCTATCGAACTTTGTTTCTTGCTAAATCAGAAGATTAAGTTTATATCTAAAATTAAATATCCTACTTGTACTCTTTCTTTCTAGTTTGCAACTAGTAAAATCAATATCAAAATATGCAATTAAATTAATTGATGAGTTTTTAGAATACCATAAACTTATACTATAAGTTTTCATTTAGTATCTAAGACTTCTTTTAATGGCTATGGAATGTGATTTCTTAGGATTTGCTTGATATCTAACATATATATATATCAACTAAACATTATATCTAGTTTACTAGCAGTATGTAGAGTAAAGATCCAATAATACATCTATAGATTTTGTGATCGATACTCTTATAATTCTCATCTTTGTCAAATTTGTAAGAAGGGCTCATGTGTAGACCAAGAGATCTACTAGTCTTCATCCCATATTTTTTGATTATTTCTTTGATGTACTTACTTTAATTGATAAAGATTTTCTCCTTGGTTTGCTTAATTTGAAATCTGAGAAAGAAGTTTAGCTCTCCCATCATGGTTATCTCAAATTCTTTTTGCATTAACTTGAAAAATTTGTGATAAAGAGATTCATTAGTAGCATCAAATATAATATTATCTATATAAATTTGTATAACCAGTAAATCATCATTTTTTTTCTTAAAAATAAGGTTGTATCTACACCACCTTTAATAAAACTATTTTCAAGCAAAAATTTGCTTCAAATCATATAAAGCTTAATGCAGTTTGAAAATACGATTTGGTAATGCATGATTTTCAAAATTAGAAGGTTGTTCAATATAAACTTTTTGATATAAATCTATTTAAAATATTTTTAATATCTATTTAATATAATTTAAAGTTTATAAAGCATGCAAATATAAGTAGTAGTCTAATTACTTCAAATCTAACAATCGGCACATAAGTTTCATCAAAATCAATATCTTCTTTCTTATTATAATCTTTAGCTACTAATCTAGCTTTGTTTCTTACAATTATATCATTTTCATTAAACTTATTTCTATATATCCATTTAGTTTTAATTATTGAGAGTCAATAGGTCTATCAACTAATGTCCAGATTCTATTTCTTTCAAATTGGTTTGATTTATCTTGCATAGCAATCATTCAATTTAGATCATTTCAACTTCTTCAATAGTTTTAGATTCAATTTAAGATACAAAAGTTAAATAATTATTAATATTTTTAAGGATGAATGAGTTCTTATCTCTTATGTTGGATCATCAATAATTAGATCTTTAGGATGACCATATGTATACCTCCACTCCTTGGGTAAGCTTTAATTTTGAGCATTCTCATGATTTTCTTCTTCTTCTTTATTTCTTTCTTTTTGTTGTCTTGAGCTAAATATTCTTTGAGGGTAAGCTTTTTCATTTATTTATCAATAATATTTGCCTCATCATCAATAATATCTTTTTTTAGAAATAAATTACTAGTTTCATCAAATACTATATATATAGATTTTTTAACAACAAGCATTCTTTTGTTAAAAACTCTATAAGCCTTACTAGATGATGAGTATCATGAAGATATCTTCATCTAATTTGGCATCAAATTTTTCGAACTTATTTTTACTGTTGTTTAGAATGAAACATTAATAACCAAAATATAAAAGTAACTAATATTTGATTTTCTATCTTTTAAAGTTTATATAGGATTTCTTCAAAATCGATCGAATTAAGCTTTATTTAAAATATAACAAAGTATATTGACAGCTTTAGCCTAAAAATATCTTAATAGATTATTTTTACACAACATAGTTTGAGTCATTTCTTCTAAAGTATTATTCTTTTTTTTGACAATCCCATTTTGTTGAGGTATTCTAGAATCAAAAAATTATATTCAATATTCTTTTCATTACAAAGTTTTAAATATTAATTTTAAATTTAGTTCCATAATCACTTCTGATACAAACAATTATCAAGTTTTTCATCTAAAATTTTTGATAAATTTAGTAAATACTCTAAAAGCTTCATCTTTTTAAGCTAAAATAGAATCTAAGTAAATCTAAAAAAATTATTTACAATCACAAATCTACATCTTTTACCTTCTAGACTTATGGTCCTAGTTGGTCCAAATAAGTCTATATGAAGTAGTTCAAGAGGTCTAGAAGTTGAAATAAGATTTTTAGATTTAAAAGAGCTTTTAGTTTGTTTTTCAAATTGATATGAATCATAAATTCTGTTCTTTTCAAAATCAAGCTTTGGTAAGCCCTTCACAACATCTCTTTTGATTATTTTAGAAATCAAATCCATGCTACTATGTTCTAATTTACGATGCTATAGCCAACTAGTTTCATTGATCTTGATATTCAATGTAACTAAACATTGGCCACTCTTCACAGAATGATCATCTAGATCAATCATGTAGATATTCTTATATCTATGTCCAATGAGAATGATGCCACTATCAATGGGGCTAGACATAATACATATTAAATATTCAAAAATTACTTTAAATTCTTTATCACAAATTAATTTATACTCAATAAGTTATCCTTTAAACTATTTAGTTAAAGAACATTTTCTATGTAAGTAGAGGATTGATACAAATATTACTAATACCAATGATGTGCTCTTTGTTTTTATCACCAAAGGCTCTCTCTCCTCCTTCTTTAGCCTCAAGAGTGACAAATTATTTTTTATCATCCATCATGCATCTTGAGCAACCACTATCAAGATACTATTTTTCTTTTTTCCTTTGACTGTAAGATATATCTACAAGTAAAGATCAAGTAGAGATTTTAGATACCCAAGTCATTGTGGGTCTTTAGGGTTCATGGAGATGGTTCCTTTAGAAATCCAAATTTTCTTAAATTTTTATCATTTTTAAGTTTTGTAAAATCATAATTATAAGCTTTATGGACTATCTTACAAAACAAAAAAATATTTTGAGAAGTAGAGGATGATTGTTCAACAAAAAGAAAAATTAGAAACTTTTATTTTTCAAAAGTTTATATCCAAGCCTAGCTTTATTAAAAATAGCTCTTTGGTTATTTAAAATTATCTGTAATCTTTAA
>KE509356.1:15767-25801 GCA_000441515.1 Elaeis oleifera | reverse complement strand
GCGCCCACCCTAGGCCTGGGCCGCGCCGCGCACGCGCCACCGAGGCCTGGGCCACGCACCGCATGCACCCGTGCATCTGCGAGCTCGTAGTCAGAGCACGCGCCGCCGGCCTCCGCTAGCCCACCGCCGGCCTTCGCCTCTCCGATCTCCATGCAGATTTTTTTCGAGCGTAACTTCTTCATCCAAACTCCATTTGAATTGATCTTGGGCTCGTCCTGAATCTCGTTGTGTGCTTAGTGTAGACCGAATCTCGAGGTATATTTTTTAACAATCTTCATCTTGACTCAACATTCGACTTTCTCTTAACTCTGAAAGCTTCTGGATCTCCTCGCTCCCATATCCTGAGGTAATCACCTGCAGATCATGGATGGACAACATGAGAGTTGAGCCAGGCCGCTCGATCCTATCTCCATTGTATGCTGTGCTCCTTCTGACCTGAGGTCTGCTCGAGGTATTCTCCTGTGGCAATAGGAATCTCATTCTGTGATATCGCCTCTCATCCTTTCGAATCTCGCATCTCGTGCCCGATCCACCTCCACTTGGAGCTCCACCTTGCTCTGAGCTCCTCCTGTCTCCTGAAGCTCTACCTCGCACTGAGCTCCTCGTCAAGTAGTAATGTCCTCTCGTTCTCTTCTTCCTCTTCAAATAACTCTATCGCCGTGCAACACCTTCAGGATTCCTCCACCAGCTACCATCCTGTAGCCTCTCGAATCCAGTCTGCTCAGTGAGATAAGATTCTGCCTAAATCGGATATGTATCGGACCTCCCTCAATCTTCTCACTATACCATCATGTATCCTCCAGTTGACCATTCCGATGTCTTTAATCGCACAGCTCGATCCATCCGATAGATAAACAGTGCCCTCACTACTCTCTAGGGAGTCAAACTGCTCCTTTCTGCAACATATATGATAGGTGCATATAGAATCTAAAATTCACTACTAGGAAGAAGTAGATACCTCGTCAGATATCTTTAGAAAATCATCCTTTGACTCGCTACTGGCCGTCGCTGCAGTAGCCCTCGTTCGATTCCTGAGTTGAGGGCAATCTGTGGCTAAATGCTCTAACTTATCACACCGGTAACATCTGATCTTGCTTAAGTCCCTCATCCTGGACATGGACCGCCCTCGTCGTGATCTTCTGTCGCTCTGTTTGTCACCTCCTGCTCTTCCAAAATTGCCAAAGCTGAGCTACCACCACTTGAGCTCGAAGCTGGATTCTCCCTCCTGAGAACCTCATTCTAGAATCGCTACAGTGATCTCGTCCATCTTGATGGTGCTCTTCCCCACTAGAAGAGTAGTCACCAAGGACTCGTATGAAGGGAGAAGCGACGCTAGCAAAACCAGCATCCTGATCTTCTCCTCAACTTTCTCGCCAACACTAAGGTGGTCGGTGAGGATCTTCTGGAAGTGGCTGAGATGCTCTTGCATGCTCTATCTCTTAGTCATCCGTAGTTGGTATAATTATCTCTAGAGAAAGAGTGTTGGTGAGAGACTTCACCATATATAACTCTTCGAGCTTCAACCACAGCACTATCAGAGAAGTTTCGTCAAGCACATGGATCACCACCTCATCTGCTAGGTATAAACGGATCGTACTTATCGTCTGCATCTAGAGCCGCCTCCAATCTTGCACCTCTATGGTACATGGCTTCTCCTCGCACAAGAGAGCATCGATCAATCCTTGCTGGATGAGCACGTCCTTCACCTTTGCCTTCCACAAGGAGAAATTGTTCTTTCCATCAAACCTGTTGATCTCCACCTTGATTGAGCCTGTCTTTTCCATCTTCAATCTTGCTCACCACCGCTACAAACTGCGTCCTAGTACCGCCTTACTCTAATATCACTTGTTATGATATCACCTGCTCTGATATCACTTGTTGGGGATGTCTGGCCAGGATACCACCTTCACAGGATCTTTTCGATACCACGCATCGTAGCAAGAAAAAAAATAAAGCAGAAGTACAATCAAATACTTGGATTAGCCAAAAGGTTCGCCTTCACGGGACATGCAAGCTTCACTATGAAAAGAGAAAATTATAAGAGAAGATCACACCTCAACTCTCGTATATCTAATCTCTCCCTCACAAGAAGCTCTCCCTCATAAAAGCTCTCTCTTTAGGAAGACTTCTAAACTCTTGAAGCGACCACTGTCCACAACCTGATAGTCTACCTGAAGCCCCTGCTCCTGCTCTCGTTAGTGCCTCTCCAGGGTCTGTCTGCTGGTGCCTGTCAATCTCCTCTCTATTCGCTACGCACAGGATCTCTACTGAACCACCAAAGCCACCGATCTGCTCTCTGTTTTGCCACAGGGCCCTTTAAAGCCCTAAAACCCTTCCTGGATCGGAGAACCACTTCTGATCGGACTCCAGATGCTTCACGGCCATCCGATTAGCACCGCAAGTCTCTTCAGCCACTCGATCAAGCTCCATCAGACCCAGATCATGCCCGCAAGCCATCTACACTATCTGATCGCGTGCCAGATCGGATCTCAGCCATTCGATCGTGCTCGGTCCATGCAATAGTGACGTGGACCGCAAAAAATGGCCCCAAAATGCTATCGATCCACGGTGGACCGTGAGAAGCAGGTGAGAAACACCCCGTTGGTCCACCGCAACTCCCATGGACCGCGTGAGAGATCCGCATGGGCCGCGCCTGCTCGCGCCCACCTGGGCCTGGGCCGCGCCAGTGCGTATGCCCACCTGGGCCTGGGCCACGCACCGCGCGCATCCACGAGCTTGCGGCCGGCCTGCGCGCCACTGCGCGCGCTCACTCCGCCGCGGCCTCCGCTGGCCCACCACCAGCCTCTGCCACTCCGATCTCCGTGCATCTGGACTCCGTTTGGGTTGATCTTGGGCTCGTTGGACTTTATTCATCGTCCTGGAGCTCATTGTGGGCTCAGTGTGGACCGAATCTTAAGATGTATTTCCTAACACACATGGCATGAATGTGATCCCTTGATGAACACATTGAAGCCATATTGATTGGTAGATTATGGCATGATTTAGGTGACCCACCTTGGATATCCAGCTTATCTCAAGTAATAGTTGATGCTGAAATATGATGAAACTATGAGCAGAATGTCAAAATTATCAAATATGATTTTGGTAACTAGCAGATAGAGATTATTCATGAATCACATTAAGTCATGAAGTTATGACAAAGACCATGATGCAAATCCATTTCTTTAGATCATTTTTTTCTAAGTGCAAATTGTTTTGCATCCTGTAAACTGGCAATCTTTCAAATATAGGAATGAGAGCATAACCCAAGTTATAGACATATCATAAGCTATAGGTACTTGCATTAAACACTTATGTATAATAATGTATCATGTACACAAACACATTGACCAAATAAATAGCAACAGTAAGTGCAGAAACTGAAAGTCATTAAGTTTTTTCTCAAGAAAGACTGGTAGTTTACAAAGAAGTTGTATTTTCTTACAGGAATAATATTTGCAAAATTATTAATTATAGTATGCATATAAGATAATATGCGATGAGAAATTTTATCAAGTACAACTTGTGTATGAATGATTCTGCCAGTTGGCATAAGCATACATTTTATGTTACATAAAATAGGAGGAGGAGGTTATTATAGAATATGGATGGTATGGTATGGTGTAACATTCATTTTCTAAGCATGGAAAACCTGTTATAAGAAATGACCCACATCTTGATCTCTCATCACCTCTAACAATCCAATACTTAATTTAAAAGATGAGTGTTTTGACACATTACAAAGCATGGAAAACCTGTTATAAGAAATGACCCACATCTTGATATCTCATCACCTCTAACAATCCAATACTTAATTTAAAGATGAGTGTTTTGACACATTACAAGTTAACTAAACTCCTCTGAAACAAAACTTCTCATTTACAACCATAGGAGAATTCACCAAGGAATTAAACTTGACTACAAAGCAAACACCAAAATGAATAAATTAGTTTTAAGTAAAACAAGATAGATATAATCAGTAAAATCTGATAGTTGAATGATTGCAATTAATAATTGTTAGAATTGAGAACATTCCTAGAACAAACTTGAATACATTTATTGCATATAATAAGGGGCATTGTACTCTATGCATCTCCAACTCTTTACCGTAATTAAAAATGTTAGAAAATTTAATGAAAAATATGCTCTGCATCCTTGGAATTTAAATCAAATAAAGAGAGGGCCTCGTATATACCTTCCTGAAAGGGTGAAGAAAAGTTTGAGACATGAAAATCACATTGATTTATACTTGTCTCACATGCGTTGCTAAGTTGTACGACCATCCATAACAGACTTTCTTTCCATCAAAACTTCAGAACATACAAACCATGTACAGAGCTCATTGTAATTCACGTACTACATACATCAGCCACATAATTAGGCTTCTTGCAAGAAATTTCTGTCATTCAATCCTCTAAAACAGCAAACTTTAGTCCACATGGATTTTTGACAGGACTGGTGTCCAAGCTACATAACATATCAGATTTACAAATAAATATCCTACCAACAAATATCCTACAAACATAATTGAAGTTAAACACCAAAAGGTTCTTGAAACGGATATTATGGTTGAATCCCCCTTGTTTCTAAAGTTGGATACTCTAGCAACCGCTGAGTCATCCAGTTGTCAGCTATCCCATTATAAAACTAGAAAACAATAAGCTGCTCCTCACATCACATTGCTAGTGGCATGCAATAAGTAGACATTAGGACAATCATCTATGCGACATGATCAGAAGAGCAACAGCAAGATGAACATAATTCTATACTTCAAAAACTCCAAATTTAGGGATACCAAGAGTGTGTGTGGGAAGGAATTAGACCTGCAACCAGGTACCAGCTGCCGCAAGTGAAGAGAGCAACCCGGCAAAGAGCATGGAATCCTTCCCATGGAACACCGAAGCGACAAGAATTCCCTTCTGCATCGTGCTGGTCACATGGGTCCCCATGAGGAACGCCCCCGAGAACTCGAGCACGGCGGCGGTCAGCACAGCCTGCCGCAGGGTGAGCGCCCCCGATCCCACCGACGTCCCCATGGCATTGGCGACATCATTGGCTCCAATGTTCCAAGCCATGTAGAACCCCGAAAGGAGCGTTAGGTACGACAGCACCTTCGTCTTCAGGCTGGCCCCTTGCGCCAGGGACCGCATTGTGAGGGGAAGAGAAAGCGCGGCGAAGGCGATAAGGATGCAAATGGCCGAGGCCGTCCTGGACGAGATGTGGAAGGCCTTGGCCATCTCGGAAAGCTCCACCTCCCCGGGTTGCGACGTCTCCTCTGTTTTGGTATCGGCGTCAGCCTTCGGTTCATCATCGGCGCTGGCGAAGGAGGAAAGAGTGGCTGCAGGAGGTGAAGGCGATGGAAGAGAGGTTTGGAGGGTGCGGTCTCTTGAGCGGAGGAAAGGAAGGTGTTCTTATAGGAAAGGAGAGGAGAAGAGTGAGTTAGGAGGTGGGGAAGAGGGTTGTGAAGCCGGAAAGCAGCAGCAATAGCTTCTCCTCCTCCTCCAACTCCTCCTCTAGTGTATCTTGCGAGGGAGAAGTGGGAGAAGAGGGAACCATGACGCGCAGGAGGGAGGGAGAGAGTGGAGGGGAGGAGAGGTTCTGTGGTTTGCTTATGGTGGAAAGTGGTGGCCATGGGAGGCCGCGAGAGATGGTGGGCTTGTGGGATATGAGGGCGACTTTGGTTTGTTGTTTGGTGGGGAGTGGATTCAACATTGCGACCGAGAACGAGTGGTGACAGTGTGTTTGTACCAGATTCGCTCCTAATCTACTGCTTTCCGACAAGTTTATAACTGGAGTAACGGCTAGATTTTCTTTTCTTCTTTTTCGGCTTCATTTTGCTTGGGAGAGAGTATAGAAATAACAGTTGGTAGCATAGCAAAAATGGGTCAATTCACGGGGCCCACGTTTAAGGTCTTGGAATCTGATGAAAGCCGTGTGGATAAGATGGATGTCGAGCGAAACAGACAATGGTCACCAATGCATTGAGGTGCCGGTAGGAAAATTGGAGTCAGTATCCGTCTGCTGACCATATTGGATAGAAGCATCCCGAACTGTTTGATACAAATCAGTGCAGAACAGTGTATAGACTGATACCAGTGTTTCCCGATAGGTATCATACCGGGGGGAGAGAGGAAGATTTATTGGTTGGAAGCTTTGGAGCGCTTCTTCTTCCAGATCCACCGAAATTGGCTACTTGGAAGTTCCAAAGCTCATCTATTCAGATAAAACATCCTTTTTCTTCCTCCTTAATTATTTTTGTCGTGGAAGATTAGAATTAAAAGAATAAAATAAATTATTTGAGATCATGAGCTAGAGGTCACAACAACTGCCATATACTCAAAAAAAATTATCACATCAAACATGTAAGATATCTACTCACGATATCATAAAATAACAACAAAATAAATAATCAATAAATTAATGTTCAAAATAAATTTAAATAACTAAATCAAATATCTTATCAATAAATTTTAAAACCGTACATCAAACTTCAATAAATCTTAATCTAAAATAAAGATTTCCAATTTTACTTTTAATTGCTTTTCTATTATGAATTTTCAAATCAAGCTACTTCTTTAAATCTATAAAAATAATAAAATATAGAGTAATAAGATAGATAGTCTAATAAAAAATGATCACTTAACTAGATAAATCGAGATAAAATAATATATTAAAATAAGCATATAGCATATATTAATTAGAAATTCAATTTGAAATATACAGCATAAGTAAAATAGGATGCATACAAATTCAATCTTTTCAAAATTCATTTTCATTCATAAATCAATTTTTTTTAAACATCACATTCATCTTGATATTTATGAACTAAATTAAAGTACTACTGCATAACCCCCAATGGCAGTATATCAAAGTATCAGCACACAACTTTCACTGACAAATATCGAAATATCAATGTACAACCTCCACTATCAAGGTATTAAAGTACCAATGCATAATCTCTACAATTAGAGTATCCAAGTATCAGCACACAATCCCTACTGGCAGGATATTAAAAACTAGCACATAATCTCCACTAGCAGGGATCAAAATACTAGTGCATAACCTCCACCGGTAAGGTATCAAAAAATTAGTGCATAATCCTCACTCATATGATATCGAAGTACTAGTGCACAACTCTTATTGGCAGGGTATCGAAATAAAGTCTGACTGTAAGCCAAAATTTATCTCAACTCAAAACACTTTTCACATAATACATTTTGTATTCTAGTTTGAGAAGTTCATGAACCATACGACATCAAAATTAATTGACATAATCCACATCAAATTCAATACATTTGATCATAAATCA
Organism: Elaeis oleifera; assembly: GCA_000441515.1. Classification (NCBI taxonomy): domain Eukaryota; kingdom Viridiplantae; phylum Streptophyta; class Magnoliopsida; order Arecales; family Arecaceae; genus Elaeis; species Elaeis oleifera. Next base: position 18,492 of record KE509356.1, on the reverse strand, counting down.
TTTAATATTTTAAAAAAAGTCATATTTGATAATTAAAATACCATACATCGAATTCATAAATCATAAATAATTCAATATAGAAATATTTATAATTTATCGATAAATCTAAAAAATGAAACATCATTTATCGCATACATACTCCAATAAATCCAAATAATTCAAAAAAAATTTTCCAAAACCTTTAGTTCATAGGCCATATTACATTATCCCACTACTAGATCTCTTCTTGTTGAGACAACTACAACCCTATATAAGATTAAGTCAGTAATTATAAAGATTACGAATAATTAAAAAGACAAAATCGATAGATAGCCACATCCATCGGCCCAAATCAACCTGATCGATATAATGTTATTCGGTTAAGATCAAACTAGGATATAGTTGGTTAAATAGATATTGAGGATGATCAAATTAGAAGCATCCGAGAAAAGTCAAAATGGATGCTAGTATGTTGTCCGACGATTAGAGTTTGGTTTGATTAATTAATTTTATTTAATCAAGATTACTTTGTTAGAAAGCCAACATTCTTCATGCATGCATATTTTAAACAAGAATGCAGTGAAAAAAATGCAAATTAAAATATTTTTAATCAGAAAGGTATACATAAGATCTCATCTTTAAAAATATTTAACAGGATCTTCATATGAGAAATAAGATTCAGATCTACAAATTTCTAAAATAGAGGAAGATTTGATCTCACCTTGGCATGGATAGTTCTTCACTACGATCAGATGATCTATGAATGTCTTCGAAGTTCTTCTGAAGCTACACACATATTCGACCTTTACAAGTATCCACACAAGACTAATCTGATCAAGAGATTCTGATTTTACTAGGATGCTAGCTTCCTTACAGAGATCGCTTCTTGGATGCTGAATATTTTCTCCTATTTCTCTTCTCAAGAGAATATTAGAGAAAAGAGGAGAAAAGAGGAGATAGGAGAGGAGACAGGCATGCACATCTTAGGTGTCCAACTCTTGGACATGTGGAAGAGGGAGAGAGGGCGTGAAGATCTTGGGCATCCAATCCCTTGAACGTTACCAAAGAGAAAGAAGAAGGGAGGCATTAGAACAATTTCAGCACCCCACCCTTCCTATTTTTCTTCCTTGCATGCGCCCCTATTTTGTGTGTGAACTTCTTTCATGCTATTCTCCTCTTCATTGTGAGATTGGGAGACACAATTTAAGACTATAGCCTCTTAAATCCCAATGTCCAATCTTAATCCTATTAGGGTTTGTTGAGAGTCTTATGGCGCATGGACTCTTGAAGTTGCATCTCAACTTTTTTTGCACCATCTCAAATCCACTGCCAAGAAAAACTCACGTTAATTCTTTTCATGCGTGAGGGAGAGTGGGGCACCCCATCTGATGCAAGGAGTCCTTCTAAATAAGGACTTTTATAGATAAGATCCAAGGTGGTTGGTTCCTTTAAGTCAAAATCTGATTGAGTCTAAACCTTTTAGACTTATGAAATCCAATCTGAGTCAAATTTAGACTATGTCTAATCAAATTAAATTTAAATTTAATTTGACTAGGATTTAACCCCAATTATTTGATCAAATCAAATAGTATAGCAATAATTGCAAATTAGTCTTCTTTTAACTTACTAACTCTTAGTAAATCCTCTCATGTAATTTTTATAAATTAGTCCAATCATCAATCATATTGATAATTGAATCTTTATATGATTCGAAATTATAATTCAACTATCCAATCAGTCAGGACCTCTTTTATATATGATCCAATAGGTTCTATTTTGTCTGATAGTAAAATATATTATGATCTCCATTACGAATATCATTGAAACTCCTTTCAATAGATTAGAATATTCCAACTCATCAAATGAGAATTATTAACCATCAAAATAATTTTCATTGATCTCACAATCCACTAGTGATGCCTAGCAGCATGTAGTGGCAATCCAGCAGAATGGAAGGTATTGAATCTCTAAGTGTAGTTATCATGTGATACAACTCTTCTATCATGAGTTTCGATAATATGGAGATTATGAAAAATTCGACAAACCCCATCATCTGTCATATATAAGATTTATTCGACTCGAGTTTTTTTATGAAATCTTATAAAACCCTTTTCTATTATTCATACTGCTATAGCCATGATCTTCAGAACTCAATCTTATAAATCACATAAAATTACTTATCTATCAAGATCGATAGATCTCATCTAGATATACATCCTACTCCTATAATGAATCTATTGCAGCCAATCTGTATCGCAAAGATTTAAGTGGTGAGGGACCAAGTGTATGTACAATCAAACTACAGTAACTCTATTGTGAATAGTCGAGACACCGTAGGTCAAAGAACCAGTTACACCATTACAGCATTGAGAAAGTCACTGACAAGTGAGTAGATATTCAAGTGACTTCTCATGTTAGTCACACTCGGTATCTTTACTCTCTAACAACTGAAGGAAAACCAACAGTTCATAGCATGCATTTTTTAAATTTTTAGTGAAAGACTACATATTAAATATTTTAATCTAATTGTATGCCCTAGATCTGATCTAAAAACTATCAAATAAGGATCATATGACATGAATAAATGCAATATCTGAATTTAAACAATGTTGGGAATAGTGTCCCAAAGCCAATCGTCAGTCTGTTGACGGTTGTGCTCTTTGTTGTATTAGTACATGAATTAAAAATAATAAAAGTTATTTTGACATTATTCATCACAAATTGTTTCATCTTCTAATGAATTTCT